>JASDQU010684944.1:26365-38885 GCA_032191745.1 Picea mariana | reverse complement strand
ATGAAGGGAGGCTCATCTAATCCTTAAGAGTAAGGGATGGCGTAAAGAAGTGTAAGGATGCCAAGTAAAGTGTGTTGCAGAATCCTTATTAATTATAAAGGCGAGATATCATTTAAGTGTATTTGTATGTATAAAGGAAAATAAGTGAATTATGGTGGTTACAGGTTATGAACAAGGTTTAAGATATTTCAAAGAAAGTGATCCAAAAAAACAATTTGATAAGGTATGGGAGATAGTCCACAAAATAATGATAGATCGTTAGAAATAATGTTGGTGAAAATTATTTGGTGAAAGCTGTACCCCAAAGGAAAGGTTTAGCATTTTATCATCAATGTAGGGAAGGAATGGCAAAATGAACAACAGGTGTGAAAAAGGAACAGCGGGTGCGATAAAGGAACAACAATTGTTCCATTCAAAGGAATAGCAGGCGCGCAAAAGGAACAACAATTGTTCCATTCAAAGGAACAACAGACGCGCAAAAGGAACAACAATTGTTCCATTCAAAGGAACAACAGGCACACAAAAGGAACAACAATTGTTCCATTAAAAGGAACATCAGGCGCGAAAAAGGAACAACAATTGTTCTGTTCAAAGGAACAACAAGGGTGCAAAAGGAACAACAATTGTTCCGTTAAAAGGGACAGTGGGTGTGTAAAAGGAACAACAATTGTTCCATTCAAAGGAACAACAGGTGCACAAAAGGAACATCAATTGTTTCATTTTTAACCATCTGAATAGGTAATTTTTAGAAACCTGACAATGTATTTTTATTGAATTCAAGGTTGATTCCTCATCAACTAAATTCATTTATGAGTTGGTTTATTTCAAAATTAAGTAATGGATGGTTTGTTAATGTTATGAATTTCATTATATTTTCCCAATTGCTGCAACTGAATCATGACACATTCATTTCTCTGCCAAAGATAGGGTTTGGGTGATGAGATGAAGCGGGAGTTCGAAACAGAAAGGATTTTTAATTGAGTTCATTACAGTTATCCTCCCTAGTTTTGAATTTCTTGAATGGTTGTCGAAAATAATAATAAAAAACTAAATAAAATCTACATAAAAAAAAATTATATACAGTATGTACAATGTCAACAGAATTCAACATTTATGGAGTTAGGGTGGTTGGATTACCTTCCCAGCCAGCCAAAATTTGAACGGTAGGGTCCTTACTTACCTCTTGGTAGAAAGATTCTTTTGAGGGCAGCTGATGATAGAGTCGTAGCCTGTGTCCATTGACCCGAAATGGAGATCCAGACCCATAGATGGTGCTTAACATGACTGTGCCATTATCATGGACTTCATTGATTTCATATGGTCCTAGCCACTATGTCTGTAATTTTCCCGGAAAATCCTGAAATCTGGAATCATAGAGGAGCCCCCAGACACCTTTTTTAAATGTTTTATTTTTATATGCTTGTCATGCCAGGTCATTCTCTGTTGCTAAATAACAGTCATGAGCTCTAAAAAAGTCATGTGTGCTTCATCCAATTCGTTGAGTTGTTGAAGGTGTTGTTTATGTGCTTTGTAAGATCCATTCTGATTTCCTGGGCCATCCTTAGAGTTTTGATTTCAAACTCAATAGGAAAGATGGATTCTTTTCCATAGACTAAATGATAAGGAGAGTAGCCAGTGGTATTACGCCATGTTGTGTTGTAATCCCACAAGGAATTTGGGAGCTTAGAAGCCCAATTTTGTCTGTTTGTTGAGACAATCTTTGTCAAGATTGCCTCCGAGACTTTATTGGTGCTTTCCACTTGCCCATTTTCTTGTGGATGGTACAGAGAAGTAATTATGTGTTTGATATGATAATTATCCAGGGTGGTGGTGATTCTATGATTTGTAAATTGTGACCCCCCATCATTAATTACCTCTCTTGGTAGTCCATAGCATACGAATAATTTGAAAAGAAATTTGATGACTACTTCTTCTGTTGCATTTGGTAAGGCTTCTGCCTCTACCCATTTAGTCATGTAGTCCATTGTGACTAGAATATAGGCCTTCTGATTTGACTTTGGATTGAAGGGGCCAATGAAGTCTAGTGCCCATCTCTCAAATGGTTCCGCAACTACTTGTGCTTTCAAAGGAATTTCATCAACCTGACCTGGTTTTCCCATTCGTTGACAACTATCGCAGGTCTGGACATATTTATTCACGTCTCTAAATATTGAGGGCTAATAATAGCCCACATGTAGAATTTTGTGTCCATTCCTACGATTTGCAAAATGCCCACCACAAGACTCATCATTTCCGACCTTTAGTATGTCATAGATTTCATCATCTCGTATGCATCTGCAGATCTGGAGATCAGCTCCTGTATGGAAGAGATATCCACTGATCCAGGAAAATCGTGCGCTACGTTGGATGATCAGTTTTCTTTCCCTTGATGAAAGATGTGTTGATAATCTTCCCACTGCCAGCTAATTTTCCACATCAGCGTACCAAGGTGGATTTGTAGTAATGGAAAACAGATGCTCATCTGGAAATCGATCTTTAACTGTTAAGGAGTCGTTTGTTTTGGGTATGCGGGATAGGAAGTCTGTGACAAGGTTTTCTCTCCCAAGTCGATCTTTCATGGTGATGTCAAATTCCTGCAATAGTAACAACCATCGAGTGACCCATCCAATAGTAATTGGTTTATTATCCAGATATCTAATAGCAGAATGATCAGTATAGAGAATGACTGGATAGCCTGTTATATAATGATGAAATTTATTGATGGCATGTATAACAGCTAAAAACTCTTTCTCTGTTACTATATAATTAGGTTCAGCTGGATTAAGATTCTTGATAATAAAATAAATGGTGTAGGGTTTCTTGTCCTCCTCTTGTCCGAGGACAGTGCCTATGGAAATATATGATGCATTGGTGGAGATGTGAAATGGTATTTTCCAATTTGGCCCCCTCAACACCGGTGCTGTCGAGATCAACTTATTGAGTCCTACAAATTCCACATCACACTTGTCATACCACTGAAATTCTACATTACCAGTCAAAGCATGTAAAGGTGCATCGGTTCTTGCAAAATTTTCCATAAATCTACGATAGTATCTTGAAGCGCCAAGGAAACTACATACCTCAGTTTGTGTGTGTGGTGTAGGTATATTAAGGATTACCTCTATTTTTGCTAGATCTTCCCTAATTCCATCTGTAGAGATATAATACCCTATTACCACACCTTCTGTCATCATCATGTGAAACTTTTCGTGGCTTAAACATAACCTGGTCGCAATGCACCGCTCTAGTATTTTCTCCAGTTTATTCAGTGCTTGATCGAAGTCGTCGCCATAAGGAGTGAAATCATCCATATAGACTTCAAGTTCTTCGTTGATCAGATCGTTGAATATGCTCAGAATGGCCCTTTGAAAAGTGGTTGGAGTGTTACAAAGTCCAAAGGGTAATACTCTGTATGAAAAAGTGCCCCAGGGGCTTGTGAATGTAGTTTTATCTTGATCTTCTGGGGCAATCTGAATTTGATTGTACCCACTAAAACCATCTAGGAAAGAAAAGAATTTATTTCCTGCCAAAGTATCCAGGACCTGGTCAATGAAAGGCAAAGGGAAGTGGTATTTTTGAGTGTCTTTGTTAAGTTCCCTGTAGCCAACACAGATGCGCCATTTCCCATTTTTCTTTGGGACGATCACTAATGGGGAAACCCACCGACTATCTGAGATGGGATATATAAAATCTACGTCCAACAACTTTTGTAATTATTCTTTAACGATATCCCTAAGGTGAGGATTCAATATTCTCTATGGCTGTCGGATAGGTCGGGCATCTTTTTCAACATAAATGTGGTGTGTGCAGAGTTGTGGATCGATACCTATCATATCAGAATATTCCCATGCAAAATCTTGTTGGTATTTGGAGAGGACTTGAATTAACTTCTGCCATTCTTTCTCATCTAAATTGACATTGATGTTTAGAGACCTCCCTGGTGCAATCTCAACGGGTTTTGTTTTATGAACGACTGTAGTTGGAATTTGTTGTTCCATTAAATCTTCTAGCAGGTCTCCCTGTGCTTCATAGTCTAGAATAGCTTGGAGCATCTGGTAGGTCAGGTTTCTCATGGTGGTTGGATTATTGATAAACCCACTGATTACATCATCCTCTAGCTGGTTTTTAATTCTGAGGGCTTCTTCCTGTGTTAGAGGGGCTCATAAATCCTTCTCTGGGTATCGCGGTGGTGGAAATTGTGGATATACAAAACTTGGACTTGGTTTAGAAGGAGGATATAAAGTGAGGTTCTTTGCGATACCCCCTCTAGCGATTGTCATATTACCTGCTCAACATCCTATGTAAGCATCTGCTATTGCAAGCCATGGCCTGCCCAGTATCAATGGATGCCCTTCAAGTCCACTTCTTGGGTTGATGATGAGGAAGTCCGTTGGATATTTTCAAGAGTCGAGGGAGATGGCTATATCATGTAATGTGCCAACTGGTCCAACTACAGATCGATCTGCTAACTACAACATTATTGCAGTGGGTTCAAAGGAGTTAAAACCTAGGGTATTGCAGGTTTCCATAGTCAGGATGTTGATGGTTGCTCCCAAATCAACTAGTGTATTGGAAAAAGAACAACCCTGGATCTGAACTGTCACTATGAGATTCCCCGGATTTGGATATTTAACCAGTTCTTGTCTACCTAAAATTAGATCGGACAAGGCTCCTACCACGTGGACTGTTGATGATGGATTTTTAATTTTTTTGATGGGATTTCTCCCACATAGCTCCTTGATCATTTTTGCGTAGATTAGGATGTCCTGAAGAGCTTGAAGGAGTGGAATCTTGATATATAAATTCTTGAGTTCCCCTACAATTTCAAAGTTGGGATATACGGTCAGTTTTTCTATCATCAATCTTTCAGGGAATGGAGGGGAGGGTGTTGCATCCTTATCAGGATCTTGTGATTGGACTGTGTTTCCCTCCTGCTCGATTTCTTCTATTATTACCACAGTCGAAGGTGTTATTGCTAGTTGTTTTTGACTCTCCTGCTCTTGAAAAAAAATATTTTCTTCAGGAGAGATTATTCATCCCGATCTCAACCGTAGTTCGTTGCACCCTACCGAGGTGGTCTCTCATTCTCCATTATCCATAATCTGGATGAGCTGAGCCGGTCTATTATTTGGATTTGGGTGAGGTTGGACTTGCAGTTGAGGGCACAATTGGGATTGTGGGTTTTGGGGCAATTAGAGTGGTGCTTGTAACGTAGGCTAAGTTTGAGGGGCCATCCCCATGGGTTGGTTGTTTATCCCCATGGGGAACTACCAATACTGATTCCAATTTGGGTTTTGGGTAGTCATGGTGGGCCACTGTGAAGGGTAGATGTTATTTGAGTTTTTCTAGGATGAGGTGGGATATTGTGAGTTAGGCCAAGTGGAAACTGCACTTGGTTGATTATGCCAGGCAGGATTTGCAATGAGTTGGTTTTGCCAAGTGGAATTTGTAGGTGGGTATTGTTGGGGCTGCCAGTTATGATTAGTAAACAGCTGACCCTGCCATGTGCTACTAGCAGGTTGCTACTGATTATACTATCCAGAGAAGAAAGGGGAAGGGTCCTGAAGTGTATTTGGAGGCCGATTCTGCCATTGATGACGCTGAGCCATTAGATATAATGGCTTTCTTTCTTCTCCTGCTTCTCCAAAGAAATATTTCAGGCCAGGAAGTGATAGGCACTATTCCTTGTCGTGATCCTTCATGCAGATAGCACAAACCCAGACAACATCCAAAGGGCAATCCCTTGGACCATGTTTTCTTCTGCACCTATGGAAAAATATGGCCAACATTTGTTCTTCTTTTGGTTTTTTATGTTTGGCCTGAAACACATCCAATTGTGTAGTCAGAGTGGTCAGGATATCTACTTTGAATTTTTCTAAGAGATTACCAACTTCAGCTCACATAACACCCCCACTGGTAATATTACTATTTCTGGTGAGGGGGGTACGCATCCCTAATCTGGTCCGTGAACTTCCTCTTGAGCACCTAATGCATAGTAGGACGATGTCATCATAATATTTTTGATAAATGTCACCCTTCCCCGTTAAATTCAACATTTCTACTCATTTATATTTCATACCTTTAATCAGAGTTTCCTTAAGTACTTCACCTGGTAACGTGCCATAGAGTGATCTTTGTAAATTATATTGAAATCTCTCGACATATTCTTTTAATAATTCATTTTATTTTGCAGTCATTTGAAAGATTTCATCTTTTAAGTCTCCGGTTCTACAATAATCCTGATGTTTTGTCAAGAAGGCATGTATCATCTCATCCCATGAGTTTATAGTTCCTCCCCCCAATCCCATGAACCACCGTAGAGCTGCTCCTTTCAAAGTGGAGGGGAACAATTTTAATTTTGGGGGTTCAAAGGTGTAATCATACCCTCTACATAGGACATCAATTTCAAAAAAGAATGCGTCCGGGTCTTCTAAAATTAATCCATGAAGGGTTGGCAGGTTTTGTAGGGGAATTTCCTTGATGGGGGCATTGGCGATTTGATCAACCATCGGATTTTCCAAAGTGGAAGTCTGGGGATGTTGTGGATTTGGTTGTGCCATTTGATTGAAAATATGCCAGAAATATTCAGGGATTTCTTGATCTGAATGTTTTATTTGAATTCATTGGTTATCTGATCCTCTAAGGGATTTTATTGCACTCTCTCTATCTGGGATTTCGGGTATGCCTTCTTCTTTCACAGGAGATTCAGGATTGGGTGGTGGGTCTGTCTTAGCTATCCCACTGGTTTCTCCTTCTCCTTCCTCCAAATTACAAGAGTTTCCCTCTTCTAAAGGGTTGAGGGGTGGAAGATCTATGCTCTAAAATCTTTGCTCAGTCCCTTCAGTTTTGCTATGAATCTCGATGTGGGTTGCAATTGGTGAAACTGCCACCTGATGGATTCAGGTTGATCCTTTCCTAGGTCCAACCGAAGCTTGAGATTCTGCTTTTCAGATGATGTTGTCTATGAAAGTGCTTCTTCCAGGGAGCACCAAGCCCTGGGCTTTGGTAATTTTTGGTGCGGGTTTTGTCTTTTGAAGAACTTTCTTCTTAGTCATACACACTTCACACAAAAAAAGGAAAATCAAGAAAGAAAAAAAAACACCTATGCAACCTCTTAATGCATCAGCCGGAGGTAGGCACTGGTATAAGCATCTTACTTATAGCTTGCCTAGGTTCTTACCTTTCATCTTTAATACCTCGTCTTCCAAAGGCATAATCTATGCTACCTTTGACATTCTTCCCCGGCAACGGCGCCAAAATGTTGGGCTCTAAAGATATCTAAAAACAACCTTAGTTTAACATTAATTTATCAACCTAAAGATTCATCTTTTATCTCAAAGAATATCAGCAAAGTCTATGCAGATAGCTCGTAGAGGCTAAAATCGTGTAGTGAAAGCAAATCTGAGTTTATCAATAATCAAGTTCCTCAAACATTCATTAAATATTCTACGAATTGAAATCTAAAGCTGTGCAATGAAAAGGAACTAATTAATCTATTGAATTCATTTAAGAGCAATGATTGAATCTAGATAAAGACTTGCAGAAATGACTATTATTATGAATCAAATTGCTGGAAAGAAAAAGGCGAATTACTCTATCTATGGAAAGAGACAGAGATTGTAATCTAGTCTAAAAGAGACAACAATCGTATTTCTATTGAAAGGAACAACAACTATATTCTAACAGAAAGGAACAACAAATGTAAACTAAGTAAAAGGAACAACAAATGTAAACTAAGAGAAAGGAACAACAAATGTAAACTAAGTGAAAGGGACAACAAACATGAACTTATGAGGAACTGTCATGCATCAAATCTCAGTAATAGGAATTGGAACAACAATCATCTAATGCTTCAGGGAATATCTCTCTCTTGCAATTGGCACGAAATCATCAACACACTTATGCATTCATTTAACTACTATAAAAGAGAACTGAATCACAAAACATAAATTGAACTGATACAATTACAGGTCGAATAGTAGCTCCTTCAGACTGGGCCCTTGGTCCTTAGAAGCACTGCTATTTGAAATTCAGTATATAGAAATGATAAAACCACTCGAAGCTTCTATTAATTTCATAGTTGGTACAACATTTTACAAAAACTGCTAACGCATAGCAATTCTAAGTTCTGAGTTCTTGGGTGCAATTCTTCTACCTCGTTTCAAGATCTATTTACCCCTTATATATTACAATAATCTAGGTAAATTAAGATATCCTGAGGATTGAGAGATCCTCAGGATTGCTTTACTATTACAATATAAGCAACTCGATCATCTTCAAAACTGCCTTGCGCCATAAAGTCTTCAACCTCCAATAGCTTGCGCATCTTCAATATTTCCTTTGCTATCTTGGGTTTGACAATATATAACCAGTCCTGTAATAAAATCAGACAATTCCAATCATATTTAGGATCTATGTAATATAACTTTGACAATAATGCTAAAGAGTATATTATTCATTTTCTATTCTATTTGCTCCTAAATAATCAAAAAGTCAATCAAGATGATATCATGAAATGTGGGAAAAATGAAGATATTTATACCTTTTTCATAACCTAACACTATGACATCAACAGTTATTTTATTTTTTTGAAATGTTAATTCGCTGTGTGTTATAAACTATTGTACATATCCTTAACCGACCACTTAACTGGTTCATTTTCTTTATAGATTGTTCATTACAGAATTGAGATTACATGTATTATGCGATTGGATTGAGTAAGCATGGTGGAAAAATAAATATTAATGGAACACTTTGCCTATGCTCCTATTCACTGTGACTGTCAAATCATTCTAAGACTGCAGGTTGTCCATTACAGAAGGAATAAAATTGCATTTTGCACAGAGGTACCATATGGAGTGCCATATGCAGTGTCGTATGAGGTTCCATTTCAAGGACCATATGAGGTGCCAGATGAAGTTCCATATGAAAGAATACACCAGCAACTGTCCACAATTTCAGGCAACCAGGAATCAATTGCATTTATTTGAATTAGTTCATTGAAATTAATATAAAATGATGCAAACCTTAGACATTTTCATGATCAAATGTCCAAGTCAAATACTTGGACATTGATCTAAAACTCTTCATCATTACGATTGTCTCTCAAAACATGCCTTCAAATTTGAAATCGACACTCACACATGGCAACTTGAGCGTGTGAATTCATTGATGAATGAAACTGTTTCCATCGTAGGCGCACTAAAAAACAGAGGGATCGCTCAGCTGATTGTCCCATTTATTTCTCTCTCACCCTCTGCTCATTTCGTTCACCCCTATCTAATTGTGCTCAGCCTCTACTTAATCGTGCCCATCCTTGGCCCGATTGCACCCATAATCTATCAATTTTTTCCCTCTTTCCACTTCTCCACACTTTCATGATGCCCAAATGGTATGATCCATCCTCCTATGCTGACCTCTTCACCATCTCTGAGTTCGCATAGTGAAGAGAAGTGTCCCTTCGCCCAAGCTGGGGGTGATTTTTGTCTCATTTGTAGGGACACAATGATGAAATATATATGTAATTCTCCCTTGTATTTGATGAAAAGATGGCTCACGTGGGGTATCTCACCTTCGGGGTCTCTGAAGAATCCATAGTCGCAGCCATAAATCTTCCAAGAATTGTTGATAGATGGTTTAAAAACCACCAGTTGCCACGATCAAGCTATAACAGGGTTTTCAAACCTAAATTTTAGAACATCTCTAGAGATAAGGGTTATTCCAAGGAGTGGATAAAATATGAGATAATTAACCCTCTCATATTCATCACCCGGTTGATCACATGTGAAGGTAAATATTCTATCTTTAAATCCTGTCACTTTCGATTATTAGCTCACTTTTAGTTCAATAAGCCACTGAATTTTCCCTTTTACTTCTTAAAGAGTTCGGAGAAGATGTCTTCCCAAGTAAGGAAGAATGTAACCAGCCCCCACAATAGCCTCTTTCACCATGGCCTTATCAAACTACTTGTCTTAGCCGAATTGGAGAAACAAGGGAAAACTTGGGATGAGTTCATTTAACAATTTGCAAACCCTCACCTGACAATCAAGACTGGAAAAAAGACACTTGATCTAAGGACTATTTCCCCATCGAAACCCCATTCTCTAAAGACTCCAAACCATCATGATCAAGATATTACTTTACCGGAGCAAAATTCCAAGAAACTTGTTGATACCCATACAGCCTCATGGGGAAAAAAGACCAAGAAGCCTATTGTTAACCCCCCAATGCCTTCAACGTCTATTGATATTGCACCCAAAAAGATACAAGAGGTAATTCAACAATATTTCCCTATGGTCCCCACAAATAGAAGAGTAGCTAATCAATTTAACAGGGGAGCTCTTCAAAAGAGTACCTGAAATACAAGAGGAAAACCTTATGAAAAACCCCCGACCACTTCGGACCCTATCCAAGTGTCCTCTGATCTCGAAAGCCCTCACAAAAGACTTAGGAAAGTGTCTGCAGAAGAATTGGAACCTCATAGAAAGACAAAATCTGAACCTACTTCTCCTTATAAACCCCCTATTACTCCTACCTCACATATGCCTTCCCCAGATCCTAAAACCAATAGACTTTCTACATATTTCAATGGATCTAAGCCCTCCTTTGAGATATTTGATCTTGCTCCAACCATTGAAAAGCTACAACAGGAAAATGATCAGCTGCTACAACAATTGGAACAAAGGAAGAATTTGGATAAGCATCTTCACCATGACAATGCAATACTCCAAGCAAAGGTAAATTCCCTTCAACGATTGGTTGACGAAATGACCAAAACCAATCGCAACCTCAGGACATAATTGAAACAACATAAGAGGCACAAGACAAAATCTTCAGGGAAAGAGGGAGAAGCTTTTAAATCTAATCCTTCCCAGCAAGTTTAGTCATATGGGGAAATTCATTTTTGTTTGCAGTGGGACTTGCAAAATCTTAGGTGTGGGCGTAATGCTGGGATCATAATATGGTTAATTAATAATGATGATTAAGATCCTTTTTGTTCGGTATTATATGTATATTTCACTATTTTGAAGAATTTTTTTAAGGATTCTTATATCAAATCGCCATAACTTATACTAGGTATATATAATTGAAGTTTTGTGATGGTTTCAAGTATAATTCAACATGATTTAATGATTCTAAGTAGCTAATTTGTGATCTGTGTCTCATAGGGAAAAATCGTAGATCATTTTTCCATCCAACACTCTTTCCAGTACTTCATCCAACACTGCATCTGATACTCCATCTGGCACTGCGTCTGACACTCCATCCTGCACTAAAACCATGGGAGAGTTGGCGGTTGTTATATCGATGGCAAGTAATGGGAAAATTGGTGACATGGGTTTTTCTCATGCTCATGGCCTTTAGCTACTGAGCTTCTGACAACTTGGATTGGGTTGTTATGCTGAGCATGGATTGGCTCAGCTAGTTTTTGGAATCCATCGGCGGTTAAAACACATTAAGTGTAATTTACTATTTTTAAAGGAGGTCGACCCTTCCAGTGGTTCACCTCTCAACCTGTAACCTCTATAAATACCACAACAAATGTCAGACAAATAGTGAAGGATAGCTAAGTTCACAATTGTGGAGCTAGCATTGTTTTTGTTGTTTCATGACATTTTCCATAAGCTTGTGTAAAATTGTGTTTTTAATTTAAATGTTGAAATTGTGTTGCTTGAGCTTGTGATTCACTATTGAGGAGTAGCCGCGACCTCCTGGGGGGGCCACTAGTGGTCTGGGTGAATATTTAGTTAGTTAGCTTGTGAATTCAAGTAGTGCAATTGTTATTTCTTTTATTTCCTATACATGAGTTATTATTATTTTTACTTACTGTGTAATTGTTGTTCATAGCTTAATTCTTTTAGTTTCTTGTTTCACGTTGATTATGAAGGATAGTGTTAATATGCCATGTCTCTTTAATTAAATAGGAAATAAGATTAAGCTTAAGCCACTAATCCTATGTGCATTATTAAATGATAGTTATAATTTATGTATGCTAAAATAGTTAGAAGTTAAAAGATAGTTAAAACAGAGTAATTGAGTTAATAGTTTCTTTGGAAAAGTTTCGATGGATGGATAATTGTTAGTTTTGATTTTGATTCATAGTTTGCTTATTTAGTTTGCCAGTTTGTTCAATTAGTTTTCTAACTAATTCTCTTGTTATATGCTGAAATAGAAATAGGATTTAAGTTCTGTTTTTATGAGTATTTCCCTTTGAAATTTAAATTGTTAAAAATAGGATTAGTTTCATTTACTTTATGCAATTTCCATTCTAGATCTAGATTGCAATTTTAATTCGAAGTTTGATTTTGAGTTTAGTTCTTAGTTATAAATCTCTAGTAGTGTGAATTTTCTTACATTAGCATAGAATGCATTTTAATTTAATAGAATAGTGTTTTCATAATGTTGATGATCAATGCATGAATTGAAGAATCACATGGATTTTCAGTGTAGTTGATATTCCTTCTATAATGGCCAAGTTATCATTAGATTTCCTGATTCATACCTTTCACTTTGCTATAGA
>JASDQU010684943.1:40901-51385 GCA_032191745.1 Picea mariana | reverse complement strand
TAACAGTTGTGGATTCATTTTATGAATGATAGCTTTGTCTTCTTCGTAGGTTTAATTGTTATATAAGTTTCCTGCATAATAGGTTTCCCTTATTGCAGAGATTTATCATCAGAAAACTGTTATGATTTCTTTTATGTCTTGTTTGTCCTGTAACAACACTTCAAGAAGCGGCATAACTGATCGTTTTTGAAAATCTTAAGGACTAAATGGTGTGAATTTCTTCCTCCAACCAACTTAAGAAGTCATCCTACACAGGGCAGACTTGGAGCGTTTCCAGGTCAACAAAGTTAGATGTTTACTATTTATGTTAAGTAGTTTAATATAAATGATAGTTTAGTTAGATTTATATTACATTGTTTAATTTCAGTAATTATATTAGATTGTTTAATTTCAGTAATTCGTATTTCCTTTTCATAAATATAAAATCAAAAAGAGATTCTTGGCTGTCTCAGGGCAGCGAATACATATGATTTTTGCAGGTTTTAATCAAATCTGTAGGTTGTCCATATTGTACATTTGTGAATGAGAATTATTATAGCTGATAATTAGGCAACTGATTTGAATTATTATAATCATAATTAGTATTTTGTATATATAATAGTTAGTAGTTTGTGGTTAGATTAAGTGTAGTTAGTGTAAGTTTGTTTTATTAGTTTCTAGTTTCCTTTATTAGTTTAGTTGCTTTTATTATTTTAGTTCTTTTTCTTTGTTTTATTAGTTTCTAGTTTCCTTTAGATTTCTTAGCTCAGATCATTTCTCTCTTTAGTTTTCCTAGAAGACCTTAGAGCAGCCAACGGAGCCGTTAAACTCGTCAGGGTCGTCTATTCCAAACGGCTTGGGTTATTTAGACAACCTCGGACCAGTTCCACTCTCCCAGTTGATGGACGGTCAATTTCGCCCGTCAACACTACCCCATGCATTGATTGAACAATAGGAATTTTAAATCATCAATATCCCACATTATATCCTGCACCCGTGTCGTTGACCTATGATCAAATTTAATTTTAAACCTAATGAAGATCTGACGATAGATTTTGTAGAACCACACTCATATCCAGGATTGAATAACTGATGCAACAAGGTAAGTTCATGTATGTTTAAATCACTAAAATGACTTGGAACACTTCCATTATGCACACAAGTTTCCATTTCCAGAGCATCCGAATAAGCAAAGTGAACGTCTCAAGACTATGTTGATTCTTAGACTATCAAAACCAGGGTAAACAAGAAACATAGGTATGTGTTAAATTTTATCAATTTGATGGTCGTAATTTTTCATATATATGCAGTTGATGTTTTATAAAGTCTCTAAATGTGTTCTAGCTACAGGGAAAAAAGTCTCCAAGGAAGCCAACGACCAAACACTCATCGAGAACACCTAAGCTAAAGGAGGTGGATATTGGTGAGGGTTCTTCTCCTGGTACTGTGAGGAAGTTGGAATACGCTTCCAGGGAAGAGCAGGTCATTATAACCTAGATAAAGAAAGAATTCATTCATCCTCCATTCTTTGATGATACAAAAGCAACCACTGGATCCAAAATAATGATCCCACAGTGGGGATACCTAGTCAACATAATCAACCGGGAGGATTACCTGGAGTATATCCCACACAACGACCCGGATGTAAGGGCACTCGATGATCAAGTTTTCCCAAACATTCGGTAGTTGTGTTTTCACATGGTATCTTGTTGAACTCCATTTTTCCCATGCATTGAGGTTTTGAGTTGGTTGGTCGATCACATAGTTGCTCAGAAGTGCCTCATCAACGATGATAATGGCGGGTGTGTCAGATTTTTTCTCTCGACAGAAGTTCAAAAGTACTACAAGATTAGGGACCGAGTGGATCGGCTGAACACAGACTTCATGGTGAAGTTTTAAGAATTCCATGACACTAGCCGGTTGATGGCCTCATGGTGGAAGGAGGACAAGAAATTTACCAATCGGAGCAATGGATAGTATGGGATAGTGAACCTGAGAGAGCCATACATCTACTTGATGAATCTAATCTGCAGACTGTATGGAGAAAAGGACTACTTCAAGTTATCTAAAGCATGTATAAACCTAGCATACACTGTGGATATATCAGGGAGTATTTGCAACTGAGGAGTGATCATCTCTGAGAAACTAAGCACCTATGTAGTGCAGGCCCAAACACCAAAAGAAGGAGAAGATCCTATGTTTCATATGGCCTTGTACCTACTCGATGTTATCTGTGCAAGAAATATCTTCGCCAGCATGAATTTAAGATGGGACGTTGGGGAGTTTCCTTTTCATGTTTACTTCAACATACTATGGGAGAACAGGTAAAAAAAATCCTACGCCCTTATTTGTGATGAATTCATCAACGAGTCTATTTTATTTTATTTAAAAATGAATGCCCAAGGCTGTTCGTAGTAGCCAAGAAAATGATATCGAAGGTAGGCCACTGGTATCTAGATGAACACACAACCTATATCAGGGTGTTTGGGGCCACCAGAGAACCACATTTACTCTTCTCTCATATCCCAGACAGACTCATTGTGGGAGAAATCTGCTATCATAATATCCTGCAGGGCTATAACACCACACTAGTCAAGGACAAGAAGTGATATTTCATACCCTATGACTTCCATGTGGGGTTTTCTCTAGTGAATACACTACTCAAGACAAACAACAAGGTTTGATTCAACTTGAATTCAGGTTCCCGACAGGCTAGTTTTGCAAGCATGACCCTAAGGTCTTCTTCCTCCAACAAGCTTCACAAGTTTCTTCCTATTGGCCATACGCGCATGACAATTTTGAGGATGATATTTTTACAGAATGCGCTCAGGACTGGGAGGAGATAGTACAAAGGAAAGATAACCTGAACATCACTAGGTTCAAGGCTATGAGCATGGATGAATAGGTGGATACAATAGAGCAATTGGCTTAAGAGGCTCTCATAGTTAGGGAATAAATCAGAGCAACAAATACCACAGAGGCACAAAGGAGAGAATTTCTCTTACTAGAAGGAGTGCGGAGAATCATTAATCAGTTACAAAATGACCCTAATCTCATATATATGACGAGGATCCTTGCGAATGACCCAATCATAAGAAGAGGAGAATCGAGTGGCTTAGAGTCCATACAACTTGAAGAAATCACTGATCTGAAAAAACCTAGAGTTCCATCACCACATATCATATCACCAGGGATAGTTCCACCCCAACCTAAGGTATCAAGGAGACAGGTGGAATAGGTGTACCAAACCCCCATGTTTGACTTAATAACCATCTATAATGATGAGGAGAGTTCATAGGTTTCCCTGGTAACTCCAATACTGATTACAGAGGAAAAGGAACTTGAGAAAGAATCTACCCCAAGTCCTGATGCTCCAATTCAAAACCTTTCGCAAAGCGACCATGAGGTCGAAAGTGTCTTAGACACTGAGTTTCGTGACCTACTGGGGACCCCAAAAGACATCTCGAGGGATGAGCTAGAATCAGGTGGTCAAAAAGAGGAAGTTCAACAACAAGAGGCCAATTACCAAGTAAGTGTTGAACCTACCCCTGGTTCTTCAATTTTGGTTGATACCTCTCTAGTTGATGAAAAAAAAATGGAGGTCGAGCCATCGGAAAATATGAAAAAAGTTCAAGAACTAATACTAGAACAAATACACACAGGCCAGATCCTAGGAAACACTCTAACCTAGGGAGAAAAAAAATCCCCAAGCCTATTGATGAGGTCACCGATATACAAGTGATTTTCTATGATAGGAATATGAAATCTATCATGAAGAGGACCACCAAGAAGAGAAGGCTCACACTAGATAAATCGATTCTCATCACCACAGTGGAGAAGCTACTCAACACAGAACACGCCAAGACATCCGAGCTTATTGGTGCAGGGATGGATATCACAGATGCCATGTTGGATACAACAAGGAGAGATGAAAAGAAGTTGGATGTCGCACTAAAGGAGTTGGAGAATCTGTTCCATTTATAGAAATACTATCAAGACTCAACACAGGCCACAATGTTCCTGAGGAGTGAGTTTGAGGACACTGATGAAAAATTCACAATTGAATGACACCTTTTCATCACAGGCATAGCCAATTTCTAAGAATATACCCTTATGGCACTAGAAACCTGCAAGGACATGGAAAGGTGGTATGAAAAATCTCACCAAGTGATAGAAAGGATTGATTACATCAACACAGTACAAAAGGGATGAGACATCGAAGAACATGGTATTTGAGTGCTAGGGGATAACAACATTGATCGGATTAGGAAAGAAAATAAATATTGGTTAAAAATGGCCAAAGAACCTTAGTGGGAGATTCAAAAGAAGTGGGTCGAGTGAAAAAAAGGCAGGGAAAAGATTAATTAGGAGATTAAAAGCATCGACCTCTCAGAATTCGACTCACCCGGAGACTTTTTTGACCTGCATGACATAGTCAAGTGACATGCATAACAAGACTCAAGATGGACAATAGAGATCGCACAGGTGGAAAGCATGGCACTAGGTCAAGTACAGTAATTTATGGAGGATCTGATCAAGGCTCGTGCATTTCTGTAGAAGTTGAGTATTAAAATACTCAAATACAGAGAACATGCAGTAGAAGTAAAAGAAATTCTTTCAGCCCTGATGGACCAACATAGGTTCCCATATGAAAACACATGCGATGATCTCTTCTTCAAGTGGTCGGAGTATGAGAAGAATCATCCACTCCTTGTAAAACCATGAGATGATTCTCAGATAACAAAGAGATCAAGCGCCATGTGGAAATATTATTTTTTACTTAACTTGCACTTGTAGTAGCTATTTTGAGTTAGTGATTAATTATAAATAAATGGATTGACCTTTTAGCAAGGGTTGATGGTTTTGGGTAAAGACCCTCATTTTTGGAATTGTAAAGAACTATTTATGAACTACATTAATTGAGAAGTCTTGTTTAGGACAGTAGACAAAATATTGTTTTTCATCAAAGGAATTATATGATTGGATTCAGGAGGAATTACTTCCAGCTTTATTTCAGTAATTGATGTTGTAATGAGTAAGAGTTTATGAATCTATTGATAAGTTATCTGTCTCAATATTTATTTTGGAGTTCTTTTTCTTAATGATGGAAATAAAATCGTTGTGTTAATGTGTGATTAATGTTATATCTAAGGAAACTATTTTTCTTTCCATCATCTTATTACATGCATATTTTATTTACAGTAATTGTATCTCAGCCAATAATTGAAATACTAGCAAGTTAATGTATTAGTACTAGGCTTGTAACAGGTGTGAATATATTTGTCTGCATGCTTGAGAACAAGGGTTATCCCAAGCTCAACCTTATTCAATAGTTAAGAATCCCTTCCACCAGTTGGTTTATACCAGCATACATCATTTTATCAGACTCATCTAATAAAAGAAAGGACAAAAAGAGAATGTTTAAATTGAAGAAGGAACTTTCATAGGAAGATATCTTGTCAATCACCACATAAATCCCATCGATAAATTGGCTATATCAAAATATATGGAGAACTATTCCAGCATAAAATGTTGTAGAGTCTAATTGCGACATTGTGGCAGGTTTTGTTCACGTTTTTGAGTTAAATGGATTTAGGACCCCTCAACATAATTGGCGCTAGAAGGAGATCCTGAAGAATGAATGGCGAACAACGTTGCTGATATAATATTTCACATAGCCTACATATTCAAAAAATTCCACATGCATGGCTAGTCAGTCTCAAGACAACCCACACATAGAGAGTACTCCTGAAACGGGTAACTCACCCCATAACGAGGAATAAAATCTATTCCCTAAAATACCTTATGCTCTTCTTCATGAGAAGTTGAGCCAATTTAGAAGAATCACAAGAGCTTACAATCAACAAATTGGATCATTTCCCTTAGCCCCATTACTTCCTTGTAGAAAAAAAGTAAGTAGAACAATGTTCGATACCCCCATCCAGGTTTTTTTTCACATAGTAGAATATCTGATATATTTTTCCCTCACTGAGATCGAACAAACCCTTAACCTAATCCTTGAAACACCAACTAGTAACTACTCTGAACTAGATGATTTCGAATCTGAAGAAGAAGGGTTTAACTCGGACCACTCGTTTTTAGAATCAGATGACATGGGGGATAATAATGATAATAACGAATAAAGAGGAAATCCACCTCCAAATAACCAACCTTGGTTGGCCAGAGATGCTCTGGCAATCCCCGGATGGGTACATAACCTCCCTCGACATCTAGAAAAATTACTTCCTAATTTTGACCCTGAAACTTCTAGATTGCCTGAAGACCATATTAAGAAGTTCATACTAGTGATAAGAATGATGAACATACAACACGAGGATGTAGTATGTAGACTATTTCCCTATACTTTGAATAACTCAACCTCGATTTGATATTTTAACTTTCCCGTAGGGTCCATAACTAGTTGGATGAAATTCCAAAAGGATTTCTTAGACAAATTTGCAGAAGAAACCACCACATGAGCTTTGATGTCTGAACTCTTCACCGCCACCATGAGTTCAAAATACAAGGTTAAATAATTCAATCAACGTTTTACCATTATCTTGAATAAATTTCAAGCCAAAGCTAAACCTACCCAGGAGTTTCAAATTGAGGTATATGCTAATTCTCTCACTGCATCTATTTCTATGTTTGTGAAAAGGGATGACAAGCATACCCTAGCTTAGAATTTCTAGGAAGCCAAAACAATTGAATTCCAAATGAAAGGATGCAAAGAGGGCTAGGTCTCACTAATTAAGAGTGAATTTTAGCCTCTGCCCAGGAGAGGATTGTTGTTGACTAGACCTCCAGAAAAACAAGTAGAACAAGGTCCTGAAAAAGGAAGCGGAGACATAGAAGACCTCCAACGGATGATAAAGAAACTCTTGAATGAAATTGTAGACATGAAGAGAAGTGTCGGGGAAGGAAACCAAGGTCAAATGCCTTATAAACCCTTTTTCAAGAGAAACCCACCTTTGAAAGCGATTGAAACTCCCCCAACCAACTTAAACATTGATCCGGGTAATCTAGTCTCCAACTCTTTCTGTACATATCATCAAGAGAAACATTCTGAAAGAGATTGTCCCCAATGGGTTCATGCTATGAATTTAATGGCCAATCGGTTCCTAGAAGAAGTTCCCCTTACTGAACAATCAAGTGGATCAGTGGTAAATATCGTTGATAAGGAGGAAGTTGAGCCGCCGGAAGAAACACCCATGTTGTTGTGGGATCATGACTTGCCAATGCCTTCCAATGATATATTTGAGGCTCAAGAACCACCTGCTGATTTTTTTGCTGTGAAAACGTGAAGTAAGGGTCAACTGGTCTCAAATAACCTTACCATTGTCCAAAATTCAAGAGGAAAACAAACAACCGATCACCCAAAAGTGCTTTTTGTCTCCCAAAGAAATCCTATAAACATCGATACACGTGAGTCACCCAAGCTAGAATACAACATAGTAGAAGACTTAAAAAGGTTGAAGGCTAATTGTTACACATCAAAATTACTCATTTCAGTGATGACCTATTGTTGTCATTATAAGTTTCGCAAGTGTTTCATTTTGACCACAAGTGTCGTAGACATCATACAGTTATATTGCGTATGTCATGTCTTGAATGACATCACAAGGAACACTTGAAGACACCCTCAGATACTGGTTAAAGAAGGAGAAATTACTTTATGAAGAGTACATATATTTTTCCATGAAAAAGACCAGTTAAAAATCAATTTTGAAGGGCAACACTCCCCTACCCAATAGCAAGGAGTGCTAGCACTCCCTGGCCTCCTTTGGGGGAGTGTTGTAGCACTCTATGAACCATTCTAGGGGAGAGATAATATTTTTTGAGGAAATCTTGGGCAACACTCCCCTACCCACTAGTAGGAAGCGCTAGCACTCCTTGACCTCCTTTTGGGGAGCATTGTAGTGCTTTGTGCACCATTCTAGGGGAGTGTTATGCTGTTGAGAAAATCAGGGGAAGATCCCCCTTATCTATGAAATCTGTTGGATTCAAATCTGAGATCAAGGCTAGATCTTAGGGAGGATCCACAACTGAAGGAGAAATATCCTCAACCTATCCCAAGAATCTCTAAGGTGGTTAGGCCTTTCCAAGCTTATATAAGGAGGCCTCCTCATGGTGAAAGGATATATGGATTGGTCGAGAGATTCCTAACTTATGATATCATAAGGAAGGAGAGACATGTAAGGCATCAAACTTATGATCTCATAAGGAAGATTTATCAATGAAAGTTTTAGTCATTCTGATCGTGGAACTTTTGAGCAAGGGTCTAGACAAAGAGATCTCAGTGAAGTTGCTACCTCTGCATCTACAATTGTAATCACTTTGTTGTGTTTTAATTAATATATATATGTTCTTGGCTCGTTTCCTTCAAATTTGTGTATGTTTCACGAATTTGTTCTTTTTGATAGATCTATTTTGAAGCTAATCATGGTAGGAATAGGAAGTATGTTTTGTCGTTGTTGTTCATTCGATTGTAGGATCTTTTGAAGAGCTTGGAGATCAAGATCAACTTGGATCGAGAAAGGACAAATGTTATTAAAGATATTTATATTCCTTTCTTCTTATTCCTTGACTAGTTTAGCCTCATTAGAAGGAATGTCAATGTTCAACATTTTCACCTTTTTGTCTTGGTTATAGGGGTCTAGTATCTAAGAGGAAATCCACTTGTCCACAGGGGGATTCTCCTATAATAGAAATTGATGACTCCACTGGGGATTGAAATATATTTGTATTTCCTTGGATTATTTATGCCCTTTTCCCACCTTTCAGGTCACATTTACTGGTTTTTCATGATCCATTAGCCTTCTCCTACCTTCACTAGCAATCTCACCAATTTTTATGCATTATGGATGAGTTTTTGCATTTTTTTGGCTCTTTTTCTAAGTTTCTAGGAGGACTAGCACTCCCCCCTTGGCCATACTAGAGAACTGATATTTGGACAGAACTCCCCTACAGTGTTTTAGGGAGTGTTGCAATGCTCTTTCCTCTTGAGATAGGGAGCACTAGTCTCTTTTTTGGGAGTTTTTTCCTTCTTCTGCTCAGTCTTTTGCAGCCTATTTTGCAGAGGTCTTTACCCAGAGTCTGTGGTTGGTTTGTGAAGTTGTTTGGATTGGTTTTTGATTCTTATAATTCCCTATTGTCTTGATTGGATCTTGAAACCTTTTTCAGAAATGTGAAATTTCCCTTTCCAACTACTTGTTTTGTCGAGAAAATTTAGGCATTTTCTCCTTTTCTCTATCTTTTCTTGGATTCTTCTCTGCATATTATTGTACTCCTTGAATGCTTGTTGGTTTTCAAATATTTGATTGTGTTCTTGTCATAACAAGTTTCTACTTGTTTTCTTTCATACCTCACTGCCTTGAGTGCATGCTTTGTTTGTAGCCCTTTTTGCTTCATGTCTTTTACATCTGCATAGGACTCTTTCTCCTAATTAAAGGTAGTAGAGAATCAAAGGATTTGTATTTAATTTCATTATACATTAGAATAAAAAAAATACCATAGTTGCATTCTTGATTTTGGGTAGTGAAACTAGCTTGAAAGGGTGACCACTTTCTAAGGGATTTCCCTGGTCTTCCCAAGGTCTTAGAAATGTGGTCCTCCACATCATCAACCTCTGCTAGACATGATGGTGATACCCCATCAACTAGTGATGTTAAGGTTGGTAAGAATAAGACAACTGTCAAATTTCCCTGCATGTTATGAAAATGTGATCATTACTGTCACCTTTGTCCTCGTATGGACGAGGCTTCTTCTCTTTTGGAAAAGCTTCATGTTACACATTATTTTTTTCATCCCTATGACCGTTAATGATGTAAACCTATATGTTTCCTTCAGAGGGGTTAGTGGCTTGAGTTCCTGAAGAAGGAAGGGAGAAGAACTTTTCCTGAGAAAAGAAGTTGCATTTTCTTTTGTAAAAACCCTATAGAAAAGGAAGTTCATAGGATGCATTATATCTAGGGTGCAAGAATGCCTGCTTCTCGCATGCTGCATCATAGATAGGTCGCAAGGGGTTCGCGTTCTGCTCTATAGGAAGGGTGCGAGAATGCTTACATGTGGGAAAAACGAGTGTTTTCTCGAATCTTCTAGAAGGAGAAACTTCCATGGTGAGGTGGCATCCGAATGGTTTGGATCTTACTCTCTTTCATGATTTAGTGGGATCATCCTAACCTCCTCACCTTATCCTCTTCATCTTATAAAAGGAGAGGAGATCGCATGGAGAAGGGCTAAGTTGGATTTGGCTTGGAATTATTATCTTGGTTGGAGTGTCTTTGAGTTTTTCCTTTGTCAAGATAGATTGTGATTATTATCAGATCTATGCTCTCAAAATTCTTGGAGTATAAGTGTGTGGGGAATGAAGGACAGTTGGAAGGGACCTTATGACATCAAGGCCATGGTTGTAATCTCTCTTTCACATTTAATATGATACAGTAATATGATTCTTTCTTGTAAATCTTGTTTTGTTTTATTGTATGATTCCTTGATCACATACA
>JASDQU010684943.1:0-13646 GCA_032191745.1 Picea mariana | reverse complement strand
TTTATCGATCGGCACGGGGTTTGACACCCATTGAGTCAAGTGAATAGGGTATATGAACCCTACCTTAAGCAATTTCTCAACCTCTATCTTAATGGCTGCGGCTTTCCTAGGATTAACTAGACGAAGTTTCTGTCGAATAGGCTTAGCATCAGGATACATAGTGATTTCATGTTCAACTATTTTTGGATCAATGCCTGGCATTTCTTCGTAAGACCAAGCAAAAACATCGCGGAATTCTTTAAAGAGATCTGTGTAAATCTGAATCTCTTCGGGGGAGAAATCCACTCCGACGAAAACATTTTCCACGATGCCCGGGTTTCGGGAGATATTGATAGGTATCATTTCAGCGATAGTCGCCATATCGCCCTCAGCATAAATATACTGTGTAGCTAAGAGATTAATGGGACAAGGCTGATATGCCGTCATGGTGATAGTGAATTCTCCTGCCGCGATTCGGTGTAACTCTGGAAGGAAATATGATCTGTGATGAAGATCGTCCTAGGGTTTGTCCGGACCAGTCATTGCTTCGATTATAGCTTCATCAGAAGGCAATACTAAATCTAACGAATCGATATCAGTAAGAGAATCCTGAGCCCAGATGGGCTCTAGGAGTGGATCCAACTCTTGTGCGGGAATCGGATCGGGGGTAGCTGAAGTTCGTTGGACCAAGGAGTACGCTACTTCAGCGGCCAACAAGGGCGTAGCCATGCCAGCGTGCCCTGTCTCATCCATCATGGTTGATGGGGAAGGAAGAGTCCACAGATCCTGAAAGTAAGTCGTGCAGAACGACGAAACATGGAAAATCTCAGCCTTGTGGTGAGTCGATATAAACTTGACATCTCCTTGAGGAGGTGGGTAGTCAAAGGTACCCATCAAAGATGGGCACAAACCAACTCCTATATTGACGACACCGGCTTGAGGATTATCTACCATGGGAACCGTGGATGCCCCCAAGGCTGGGTTAGGTTGAGAGAAGGACAACTGATCAATAGTCACTATCCGGCCTTCATGTGGAAATAATAGGACTCGGAAGATTGTAGAAACCACTGCTTGCATTGCATAAGTCCAACTACGAATTAACAATAGATTGTAGTCAATGGGGGCATCAACTACCTCTACTTCGACACACACGATCTTTCCCCCTAACTGCACAGGGAAAGAAGGAATGATGCCATGCGGTCGGAAAGAACGACCATCGAACGTAGTGAGGAGAGTAGGTGACGGAGACAACTCAAGTTGACCAATGGCTTTCCAGCATGCTAATGACATAACGCAAGTCGAAGCTCCCTCGTCTACCACAGTGCGGAAGATATTTCGTGTAAAAATTTTCATGGGATGAGCCACTACTATCTGAAACGCGACGTGGTAAGGAAAACGAGGTTTCAAGTCAGTGGTATCTAACATGATGTTACTCGGGTTACAAGTCTCAGTAGAGCCAAAAGAAGTCAACAAGGCTTTCCTCTGAGCAGGGAAACTTTGGAGGACCTCCAAAGAAGACATAGCACAGGGGGTTTGGGATAAATCTTCCACCACAGAGTAGTTATGGGCGGCCCTTGCATTTGGATTATGAGAAGCCCTCTTGAACGCACCTTTTGGAATGCGCATCATTGTTTCACCCAACGTCTTCTCAATCTGTAGAGGAAGAGATGGGATCTTGGCTTCTTTTCCCTTCTCATGAGCACTTGGTTTGCTATAATCGTGAGCTCTAGTCATTATGAAAGCATCACTTTTCACCATATATACATTCGCGGAAGATGAATTGTTTTAGGGAGGGCAGTTTTCTTGGCTGCCCCCTTCGACACTTGTAGAGGCTTGAGTCAAATTTTTCCCATGCTGAAAGGGATTAGTCAACACAAATTGTTGTTGCTGTGTGACAAATTTCTGGGCCTCCGCAAGTCGAGGGCATAGATGGGTTGGGTGGTCTTCCACACATAATTTTCACAAATACCTCACCTTCCTCTTTTCTGTGGTGCCCTCGCCAGCATTATCATTCGGTTTCTTATCCCCCTTACTCTTCTTGCGTTGTTTTTTCTTCCCCGCAGGCTGCTAGTTGGCCTTTGGGTTAGTCGTCTGTACGGAGTGTACTTCTGACATTTGAGTAGGAGGAGCAGCCAACGCAGTAGTCTGGCTGGCCGCTGAGTGTTGTATAGATAACCGCTGCAATTGTTTTGTCAATTGCTCAGCGGGCTTGGTTTGTGCCGAACCAACTATACCATCGGCATGTGGTCTGGCTCTCTGCCTGGTTTTATCCAGAATCGATCGTGGTGCATCCGACAGGATGTTGTACAAAAGACCAGACTGAGAATAGATAAGTTCAAACTGTTGAGCCCTCATGATGGCATCTTCCTCGAGGAAAACCCCTGAAGTTGCGACGTCTTTGGATAACTGCGGAACTAAAGACTTAAGGAACCATTCAAGAAGGAATGCTGGTGGGATGGGTACCTTGATAAGACTCTTTCAGCGTCGCCACTCTAGAATATGATCCGAGATATGGTCCGCGGTCATCTGCTCGAAATTAGCTAGTAATTCTGTGCCGGCATCGTATCTCACAGGTAACTGGAAATGGTTAAGGAAGTCCATCGCCAGTTCACCAAAAGAAGAATATCGTGAATGATCAAGCTCTATGTACCATTTCACGGCACTCCCAATAAGAGTGCGTTGAAACAATCGCAACTGGACGGAGTCATCTTTCAGTGAGTTAGATGAACACCATAAGTGGAAAGTAGTCACGTGATCACCTGGATCTTCGTTAGGCTTGGCCTCGAACTTTGGGATGTCTGAAGGCAACTTCGTCGGCATAGGAGGCCAACGCATATCGTGACAGATAGGATCATTTAAAAACCGTGTCAAATCTGGCAAGTGTAATGTCTCTAGGAATGGTAGTTTAGGTTGCTGTTGATAGCTAGGATAAAAGGGTCCTGGAGTTTGACTGGCACCAGGTTGCCAGGAAACGTTTGGCTGTTGGCCCTGGTTTTGGTAGAAACCATGGCCCTGACTAGCGTAAGGGTTTTTCATCTGAGGAGACATCATTGGTTGATTCCCCATGAAGGACATAGGATGTTGGGCATTCATTGTGTTTGATGGACTTTGGGACGGATTACCCCCATGCCGGTCTGGATGGAAGAGGCATAGAAGTCTGTCCAGGGTTCCAATGGCTGTGGAAAGAGTTACCCCAGAACGGCATTCCAGAGGATGGAACGGATCCTTGTGCTGAGTTCCAAGGACCTGGTATATGTGCCCCCAGCGTAGGAATAGTACCCTGTGTCGGCGTAAACTATCCAAAAATAGGTGTGCCCCCAGATGGGAAAGCAGCAGATGCGAAAGTGTTATTACCAAACGTCCTGTTCCAAACAAATGGTGACGAACCTACCGGCTGAGTTTGCGCAGGTGTTCCTTGACTCCCGGCTCCAAAAGGACTTGTGTGTGCGGGCTGCCCGGTGGACTGCTGATGTGATCCACCGAGCGAAGAGGATGAAGGAGGAATATGACCTCCAGCGTAAGGAAAAGCATTGAAAGGGACAGGGATGCCCCCAAGTTGACCTTGCAGAGGAGCGTTAGAGGTCCCTGCCCCCAGACCCAAAGTCTGGAAAGTGGATGAAGTGAGTGCAGGACTATTACCTGAACTAGGCATACCGTATGAAAACGGAGTGCCTATCGCACTAGGTGTGTAAAGAGGTGTGGCGGCCACGATAGATGGGGTCAGTCCACTGTGCGACGTAGTTGGGGCCGAGACCATGGTGGCCCGGACCGCCGACAAAGGAAAGTTAGGAGAAGCTTCTCCTGTGGTAGCAACAATGATGGGAATGGAAGCAATTCCAGAGGAAGTGACTTGTTCCATAACTGGGTTGGGTAATGACAGTCTTTCGTAAAATTGAATTGGCACAATAATGTCTGACCAAGTATCAGTGTTTGAGGTTTCAACCAATCCAAGATTGGCGGTCGATTCCTCGGGGGTTTGTTCGGGCTCAAAAGCCCCAGTTTCTTCGAAAGACCCTTGATGGTCTAGCTTCCGCCTCAATGGTGGTGGGGGTGGCTCCAGTATAACCAGCGGCAGGCCCAGAAGCCTTCGTGATCGATGGAGCTCTGAATCCTCCACTCTGTGAGAATATTCACGAAACGCTAAGGTATTCTACACGAACAAACAGTAACACTCACTAAAAGAAATCCCCTAGCAGATAAATCAAGCAAACACTAAACTAGTTGGAAGAACAGTTACAACAACCAACACTAGAGAAAATTACCGGTGCAAGTGCAAATTGAATACGGAAGCACCCTCCGGGTATACTCTGCAAAGCGTTGGTCCGATGTCCTTCCTAGGTACCGCGGTATACCCCCGCAGTCACCTGTGTATGTCCCTAGAAAGATTGGCAACTAGTTTGCCAACACGTAAACAGTCATCAGGCGGGTACAGTCGACAGTCGGGTAGACCACAATGAGCAGGGTATCGAGCCTGAAACCTGTCAAGGGTATCGAGAGAAAATGGTCCGGAAGACAACTGAGGAACTCGAACGGATTCGAGACCCACGAAACCCCATGGAAAATGCAAACAACGGAATCCCTTAACAAATCCTCTATATGTGTTCTCCACAACGCTCGGTCCAGCTTTGGAGGGGTTATCTCCACTACCTTTCCTTACGCGACCTCGTGTTTAGCCCCTGTGTTAGAGGGGGGTCCTAAATAACTTTTTGTAACTGGACTTCTACACTCCCTATTGACAGACTCCAATGTTTAGTTTGGGTGGCCTTGGAGAATTTACTCTCCAACTTATTCCAAGGCCCTATTCCTGAGCTAGTGTATGCACCCTATAAATAGAAAAGTCTATTTGATTTTAATTAGCGTTGCTTTTAATGGGCTTTTTTAAGTCACAAGGTACGAAAGTGAAACTGATGGTGTGTTAAAAGACTCAAAGAAAAAAGGAACAAAAATGCTTGGAAACAAAAACTTTTACTAAAATGCAAAACCAGTAACTTTTCAATGAAATATTTCTTTTTTCAAATTTACTAAGATTTCATGCAGTAAATAAGGAGAACTTTCGCTCAGATATGTGAGCTACTTATACCCGAAATTCACTACAAGAACTTATGCAAAAATACTTCTTTCCTAGCTACTAATGCAACAACTCAATCTTCAAACCAAGAAGAAAATGAAACAAGAAATTGTGTTTTTTTTATTTCGTTGTAAAATAACACAACAAGGAAAAATGTTGACAAGAAAAAAACCAAGAGAATGAAAAGAAAACTCTGGCTTAAAGTGAAGATCGCAAACAGAATCAGAGCACAAAAAATGCAAAAAAGCAATCCAAACAGCACCGATTCTAACACTTGCCTAAAAACCATAAAACAGATATTATTTTTTTTTTCTCTTTTGTCTTTTCTATCAAAACATCAACTAACAAACACAGGCTAAGGATAGGATGCCCTAACCTGCTGACTATGCAGCTCCAGACTCCAAACCCTGAAAGGAGCACTTCTCACCACAGGAGGGGATGACTGCCCCACCCAGGCTGAAAGGCAACTAGACAGGCCCGCGACTGTCACCGAGACAGGACGCATTCAACCACATGCTGAGCTATAACAGCACACGGGTACCCACGCTCAGAACTAAATCAGCCCGCGGGTAGGTATAAAATCTGAGAAAAAATCAAACACGGGTAGCCCATACCTGAAAGAGGCCTCTGGTATTGACAAGCAGGGTCTCCTAAAGGCTTGGATTCTTCCACTTCGACAAAAAAGGAAAATTTGCAAAAAAGAAAACAAATGCAAAGAACAACCAAAACAATAAGGCAGACTGAAAGCAAGACAGTAAACCAATCAAGACCCAAACAGGATCCAGAAAGCCCCCTGAGAAGGTAAACTTCTGATAGGGAAGAGGAGACTGCCTCTTAAGCTTCCTGGGCTCTACACGCTACTGAAACCACTACAGCAGGCGTTCAAACGTGGGCTGTAGAAGGTTAGGGCGTGGGTTACCCGCGGGCAGGGCTTCTGCAGGCCGTGGGTACCTCTGTGTGTCCCAAGAATAAATGTCAAGCGTCAGTCAAGGAAAACTGGTATTGATAACCAGGTTCCCTGCTAGCATTGACCTAACAAACAACAAAATAAACAGAGAAACAGAGACTAAACTTCTTTGAACTACCCAAAAACCTCTAATGAAATCTGGAAACCCTAAGAGTAAAATATCCCCAGTGGAGTCGCCAATTCTATTGTGGAGTATTCTACCCTACGGACTAACAAGCTAGGGCTTTAAACTTGTACGCAGATCATGACCCTTCATAAGCTACTTTTAACCTTCTACCCTGAATCTAAAACCCTTTTCCATAAGCAAACAAGGGAAGAACTAACTAACCTTTTTATCGACGGTTGGTGTAGATCCTCCGTTGAGCTTTATCTCCTTGCTGCTGCTGCTCCTTCCACAAAACGATCCTGCAATCAAGACAAAACTATGCATGCATGCTATTGTTCTACTAGGGGGTTAGAGATTAAACATAAATCACATAAGACATATAGGAATCATGTATTTGGGATGGGAAAAGTATCTTTTTATTGATCTCAATGTGAACCAACTTACAATGATTTTTGAGACTGGCCACCGTTCCTCAATCCTGATCCTGGGCTCCTCCTCTTCTTTGTCCTCCAACTACTTTGCTTGAATTCTCCTAAAGCTTGAGGAAAGGCTAAAGGGTTGGGACAAAACGGGCGACAATTGGGCAGAGTTTCTTTGCTATGATTTTTCCTCCTTGAATAGTACCCCTACCCTTCTTTTATAGGCTAGAAGGAGCTAGGGTTTTAGACGAACTCTCAGCCATGCATGGCTAGGAGTTCCAGTTAACTAACCCAAATCTTTTTGTCCCGGCGGAAACTTTCCTGATTTTTTTCTTTGTTAGGTAAACGCAGGCTGTAGTGGGCTAGCCCGCGTTCCCCCGCCTGCAGTAGAAGGCCAACAAGTGTTCCAACACGCCCAGTGTTAGGTTAGGGCGCGGGTTGCTTATTTTAAGTGTTTTTTCAAGGTTTTATTCAGCATGGCTTTGGCTAGGAAGAGACATGAGTTGGCCTGATGCCAGGTAATCTTGTGTGGTGCATTTTAGGGTTATAACATACCTGTGCTAAGAACTGTGTTGTCATCAGGGTACGACATTGTACCCATTCTATAATGCTACTTTTGTGTGTCCCCAACCATCTTGATGGGGTTTCTTTCAGGGCCTCATCCATTGCCAACAAACTTTCTTTCATTGGTACACTTTCTTCAAAGTCCGACAAGAAGGTTTCTAAAGGATTCAGACCATCAAAGGTGGGAAAGTTACTTACTGTTGTGTCGATCCAGTGAACATCTCTGGTTAATCTAGCACATCTTCTTGTGGATGCTTCATACATTTTATTCTGTTAGTTCTCCAATGCTTCTTCAGAGTATGATGAGAATGCATTGTCACTTCGCCAGTTTAGGTTTCCATCGGCTATAGGATTAATGTAATCCTACTATCTGGTTGTTAGTTTGTATATGTTTTCTAGTTCATATGCATGGTCTTCTTCTCTGATGAGATTTGTGTACCGTTGACCTTCATTTGGATCTAAAGGCGCAATGACCCTAAGGCCATCTTTTTCAAAACCCATACATATTTTCTTTAAGTCAACCACAATGGAATTATTGAAATCCCAATCAATTCCTAACAGTGCAGGGTAAGGACAGTTATCATCAACCATCTCAATTACCTCAAAATTTGCAAATGTTCTTACTCGATCGATGTCCACAGGGACATGTTCCAGTATTCCAAATGGGATGACAGCTTGTTGATTACCCATTCTGAGTCTGATAGGGGAATAGATCAACTTCAATTTTCCCATCAACACCCAAGTTTTCTTCGTCATGACATTGACCTCCAACCCTAAGTCGAGGACCACATAGTCTATATCATATTCTCCTATTTGAGCATTCAAGTGTAATTCCTTATTCATCCTTCTCTTTTTACCGATTTGGTGTACTGCGTTATTCAATAAGGGGTCTTTATTTCCTATCTCATACTGTCTGATTAAATTTTGTAGTTCTTGTACAATGCTCTCGTCCTGAATCAACTTAATACAAGTATATAGGAATTCCATGAGATTGCTTACCTCTTTTCCTTCTCTTGGCAAAGAAGATTGATCAAATGCCTAATGAATTCCATATTCTCTTACTTCTGGTCTTGTCTTTGATGTATAACCTTGGTCTCCTTTGAAATCTTTTCTTGCCTCCTCGAATATTTGTCTTTCTTTCTTTGCATCGAAAGTTTGGGTCTTCTCTACAACTTTCCTGATTCTTGAGTCATCTGGAGTCTTTCCTAGGGTCAGTCTATCTTCTCTTGTAACAATGCATCCTCTAGTTATAACAACAACTATAGGGTCTTATCTGCGAGGTTTATCTTTGATCAATTGTATCCGCGGGTTCTATTGAGGTCCTCGTTTCTCTTGAAGTTTATCCAACAATGTTGGACATTCCTCGATAACATGTTCGAAAGAGTTGTAATAACTGCAAGTGGTACAAGGTTTCTAACAGTCCCTTGCCAAGTGTCCTGGCTATGCACAGTTATAACAAATGATATGTCCTCATCCTCGACCCATACCTCCTCCTCTTCCTCATCCTCTGAATCAACTACGAGGGTTGAAGTTTCCTCTTCTAGGGTAGTTATACTATGTAGTGTTTCCTTCTTGTTGTACTTCACCTTGAATCTTGTATATGTCTCTTGACCTTTCATGCATGAGATCGTAAGCCCTACAATCCCTATCATCGTTCCCCATGGACTTACAGTATGTGAAATACAAATTTGTGGGTGTCTGGACATATTATTACATGTAATAGCACTCACCAGGGCAATTTCTATTTCTTCATACCTCACACCAGGGTAAGGTGACTTGCTTCAAAGGGATCGGAGCTCTAGAGGCCAATTATTTGTGGAATAGGGGACAATGTTCCTTGTCATGGCCTTCTAATTTTCATCTAACACACCATATTTCTTCTCTTTTATATTTTCCCTTCTCTTTCTTCATATTTTCGACCTGCAAAGACAAACTAGTTAGCTGACTCAGGATTTGGCTATTACCTGAGCTGGATTCTCCCATAGGGGTTGATTCTAGCTTCATGGTGATCTCCATTGCCTCAACCTGTGAAGAAATATTTTGTTGCATCAGAGGAACTCTGATGTGTGGTAAGAGGGTAATAATGAACCACTCTTTGTTCTGCTCATCTGGGATATGGAAAGTCAATTGACCTGTTAAGGTCTTAAATCTCTGATCGAATTCCCAAACAGGTTTGTCTATCTCCTTCTTGATCTCTTTTATCTATGTAATACATTGTGACTCTGACTTGGGTTTCTTGAAATTTGCAATCAATGCATTATTGATCTCATTCAATGGCTTAGGTTGTGCAATTCCTTGGACAATTTTCATGTACCAACTTAGTGCGCGATCTCTTAGGGTAGTACTAAACGGAGTTCTTTTAACATCTTCATTAGTGACATTCTTAATATTCCATACGGATTCACATAGAAACTAGTTCTAATCAGTATATTTAGATCCATCTCTCCTAAAGATAGGGAGCCTCATCTCATCTACCATAGAGTTGCCTAGGTTTCCTGTCTAAGTGTATGTTGAACTGCTAGTAATAGTACTATGAGTACTCTGACAATTATGACTATTATGATTGCTTAGTGTTGTTGAATCAATAGGAGGGATAATAGTACTTAATTCAATGGTTTTCACAGTTCCTGAAGACTCTGTCTCTTCTCGGTGAAGCTCTTCATCTTTCCCTTCCTCTGTCCCAGCAGGTTCTGAGTGTTCGTCGTCCGTCAGGTCTGCCTCTTCTCCACTGTAGAAACCCCCGTCCCCATAGTTATGCTTGAATAATGTCACAAGATGAACTTCTCTGAACAATCTCCCACTGCACATATGTCCATCCTTTGTGTCGCTGTCGCTGTTCGAATTTATGAACATTATCTTTTTTAGATCTGACCAATCTACTATATATTCAAGATGTTCTTCTCATGCAATAACATCTTGATTCTCAACTTCAGATAATGTAAAAATTTTCCTCTGGGTCCCTTGAAGAAATATCTCTCAGCTTGGCTATATGACTCTACTTTGTCAATAGAAAATTCAGTGGTGTACCCTCCAATGGTGCTATCAAACTAGTGATCTACTGCTCTTGACACAACGTTATCAACTCTCTTGACCTTCTTGATCAACGTCGACATCCAAACCACAAGAGGTCTAGATCTAATCTCAAACTGGGTATCTTCCTACCTAGCTAACCACTCGTATAGATCTTGATGGATTCTTCCAAAGAATATCTCATGTATATCAGTAAAGATATATCTCTCCAACCAATCCTTTATACTAATATTAGGGTTCTTGTTCTAGGATTCAACGAAGTCCTTCTCTTGATCTTATATCCACTTCTAAATCTCTATCTTCGATGGAAACCACCTTGAAATCCCCTCAAGAAGATTCCTATCCCGACAACAGAACCATTTGTTGGCACAGGGGCAGACCCAGGGTTCAGCTCCAAGAGTGCACCAGCAAGCCCTAGCTACTGGCCCTTTCAACAACACCTATGAGGCAGATGCAGTCTCACCCAAAGCATCTATATGGGGGTTGTAGGACAGAGATGTCTACAACCAGAAGGAATGTAAAGTGGGTTCAAAGTGATCGACACACAACAATATAGTTTTCTTTACCTTCCTAGGATCTACTGTGCAATATATATCTATCATATCTAACACAGTAATACAATAGCAGTATATCAAATGACAATAATAGAGCATCAATCACACATAATACAAAATATATGTGGTTCAGCCTCTCTCTGGGGCTACGTCCACACAATTGCATTTTATGATATATTAATATGAAAGCATACACTTATAATATGTGCTCTTAGCCAATAGATCTTCTCTCTTATTCTCTCTATATCTCCCCTCCCTGTGCACCCAGCTGGAGATCTTACAATACCATAAGGCTCTTACTCTTAACACTTCTCTCTCTCACACAATAATCCTCACTTGATCATACAAAGGTAAAAAAAACATCTACCAGAACCAACTCGAAGGAACCCTCTTCCCTCATATAGGTTCTTATTTATACATTACAATCACTCACCAACATCCTTAGACCGAAACCTAGGTGTCAAAACCCTAGATACCAAAACCCTAGGTATCTAAAACCCTAGGTCAACTTGACCCATGTTTTCAGGGCTTCACCATCTTGTCTTTCCTTCCTTCTCGCGTGGTGCTCCAAAGCATTTAATGATGGATCTTTCCTCTTGTTGAGATGTCCATGATCCTTCTTTCTTGCTGATATGTCATTCTCGATCTTCTCGTCCAATGGCTTGATTTCTTGGACTTCACTCCATCTTTTCTGCTCTTTTTCTCACTTCGACCCAGTATTAGTCACTGTGTCTTCCGCGAAGTTCACATTTTGACTTTTATTCCTTGTTTTTCGCTTACTTCCATAACCAAGGGCCAACATTGTGTCAAGATCATTAAAAAATGAAATAGTCACCTCTCCTAACAAGTCGAGTCTTTAGCTAGATCTCGTAGATGTCAAGTTGAGTCTTTCGTTAGGTCTCGCATTTGAACCTTCATTCCATCCAACCTTATCCTTTTTCTCCATCTAGTACATAAATTGGTGACAACCTCAAAATCGATGAATGAATTGAAGATTGGGGGGCATGTCTCTAGCCTTTGATTATCATTCTAGAGTTATGCCACTAGATTTTCAAGCTGGGGGCAGAGTACCAACCATCCATGGGTATCCCAACCTTTGGAAATTACGTTGGGAATTTACAATCATTGTTTAATTTTGTTTGAAGATTGCGTAAACATGAAACCAATACCGAGCTTAGTATTTGTTGTTTCTCGTGCTCATAAATACATGAGAATGTAACCGAGTAGAATTTTATCAATTTTTTAGACTCGTAAAGGTTATACGAAAAATGAACCCCCTGGAGTCGTCTTTAATCTCTTTTCAAATTCTCTAAACATGAAAATATTTCCGAGTGATCTTGCTTCCTTTCCCACTCTCTAAAAGGTTTGAAAGGGTGCCTTTCAAGTGATAATTTATTTCTTTTTAGGCCTCGCAAGACTAACATTACGAAAAAGGAAAACATTGGAGTCATCTTTAAGTTCTTTTCAGAGTCTCTAAACATGAAAAATCATCGAGTTTACCTTCTCTGGACTCGTTAAAAAATCATACATTTAAGGGACCATATGGGACCAAACCCTTACTTATTCCAGTTCATTAAATAAAGGAAGAGGGAATTAATGAAGGTGAGTTGTATCAATCATGTGTTACCCTCCTCGAGCTCATTAAATAAAAAATAGGTACTCTTCTATCTGGATGGGGGAAAAAATTGAAGGAAGAAAGGAAAGCAGTTTTTTAGAACATTACCAGTCACTCTTACAGTCTCCCTTGAACATGACACTTTATCTTTGCATACATTTTAATCCGTTGAACCTCTGAACTAAACCAATCTTCTAAGTCTCTTTACTCCTTTGGGTCACACGATGAAAGTCACAGTGTCCACTGCATCATCAAGCTTTGGTCCATGTCATGTTTATGGTGTTGCGCCTCAGTGTTCAAGGGAAGTATTTTCCTCGAGAGTCAACCATCACAAATATCCTGTTTCAACACCCGTGTTAGTCCGTATTCATTTGATCTACCAACTTACATCTCTATTTAAGTTTCGTGTCATTGATGGGGGATACGTCAATACCCTCCTTCAATGAGTCTATTCCTGTTGACTTCAGTACATTATCCATAAACTAGACCTAGAAACCAGTTAGTACCTTGTGACCTGCATGCCTCAATGGAAGGCCTCCTCGCTTTCGACAGTGGGTTTACATCATTGACTTTTTATCGGATGATTCCAAAAAAGTTCAACTTCAACTCATTTATTCACATTCTTTGGAATGTACTAGGGTACCTTGGGAATCATTGAAATCAATGGTTATTTCCCTTGCGCTTGTTAACAGTTTACCTCATTTGTTGGTAATCAAGCAGTTTCTACCATGTTCAACATTAGGAAATATATTCACATGGTTAGTTTCCTACTGCATCGGGAATGGTAAGAAGACCCTGGGTTGAGTGATCACTCTGGTATGTACTTTTCCCAGGTTGTGATGGAGTTTCTCTTGAATATTGACACATATATTGTCACATAGAGCCACTTTGTATTGGTTCGTGGCTATGTCTTGTCATCTCGTAGATACACTATGTATTTTTCATGGCTATAATCAGTTCATGTCATGGAAGTATAGATCTGCATTGTATCTTTGGTGGGTATACTCTTTGTTAATATAATTATGGATCCGCAGTGTATTTTATGGCAGCCATACCTTGGAAGTCTTTACCACTCTAGCATAGGTATGCCTGCCTTAGGTTTGAAACATGTCTTAATGTTTGTTTGATGTTTGTGTGCAGCTTCTACCCAATTCTTTGATTCCATACCCTTGCTCAAAAAAGTCTACAAAGTACTTAAGTCATAAATTTCCATCTTCTAACTTCGCACTTTGAGACACATCAAAATTACTCATTTCAATGATGACCTATTTGTTATAACCCTAAAATGCACCATACAGGTTTACCTGGCATCAGGCCAACTCATGCCTCTTCCTAGCCAAAGCC
>JASDQU010684942.1:43970-54726 GCA_032191745.1 Picea mariana | reverse complement strand
AGACAGTTCATGATTTCGTTGCCTGATGCTCATGCAATCGTTGTTTGAATCTTGGAGGTATTTTGGTCCAAATTGCACTATTTGGGTAAAAATCAAAATGGTATAGTAATTTTTTATTTTATACTATTTATAAGCTATTTTTACCTAGTTGATATAGTTTCATGCTATTTTTTCACCTAATGGACTAATATAAAAATGGTTTTAAGCTGGTTTTGGTAGTTTTGACTCAGATTTCTTGCGGATTTCAACGTTATGATTGGTTGTTCGTCACCTCGGGCACGTATTTTCATAGCCTAACATATAGGACAGGTATCCACTCCATCGTGCATTTTTGCATTATCCTCTAAAATGTCGCTTTTTATGCCTTAGGTACGAACCCATTTGTTGCGACAAAAAACCTTCCGTCTGCTATAAGTAGTGTCGCTAATAAATGGTAGAGACTTACCAAACATGGGCACCCTAGTTAGATCCTCTTTGTCATTTGGTGCCCATGCTGATTTTTTCCTTAGGACCTGGAGTCCATTATAGCTTGATACATGACGTTATGATGAGCCTCATTTCTCACTCATACACATGTAGCCTTATTCCCCACGAACTCCCAAAACGAGTCTTAGTTAAGCTCTTTTCTGACTCGTCTAAAAAATGAAAAGATTGTCGAGTGATTTGTCCCTTTCACACTCGTTAAATTGGATTTGAAAGGTCATGAGTCTTAGTTAATCTCTTTTCCAACTCGTTACCAAAAATAGAAAAGATCGCCGAGTGAACTTGTCTTTTTCACACTCGTAAATTGGATTTGAAAAGATGTCTATTTGGCACAATTTTATCCCTTTTTCACACCAAGTAGACTAAAAGACATAAAAAGGGACATTTTTTGGCATTAAGTTGTGATTGCATCTCATGCCCTTGCTTGCAGTATTGAGCCTTTAGCCGGTTATCGCTCTACATTATAAACCGTTGCCTAAGCAATTTTTGCATCCTCAACCAAGTAGAGCCTTGTTTATATCCTTTGCAATTTGACACCCTATACCCTAGAGGGAACATCACCCCAAGTGTCCATCTCCCACATGCATTTCTTTGCATTGAGCATAGGTACGTTCCACTGCTGGAACTAGTTTTTCTTACTTGCGACACTCGTTTCCTCCTCTGTATCATAGCATTCATTTGTTATGAAAAAACAAAAAAAGACGAGCGGGAAGGGAGTACTATATTATAATTGGCAGCAGTCGTGTCACCTTTGAACAGAGCACAAAATTATTGAGTCCTCATGTCATCATAATTTTGGGTTTAGCATGGCCTTAGGAAGTTGATCTCGTTACAGAGTTTTCTCTACACACTTGTGACTCTTCCAGTCCTTATAGAGAACATTATTGATTCCTCCTACATCTAATAGTTACAGCATTGAGTCTATATTGCCAGAGTCTGCCACATGTCTCATGCTCTTGTTCAAATGAATTCTATCAACCTGTGTCGGTCATTCCTCGAAACTCTTGACTTTGCATGTCGGCCATACCCTCAATTTGTCTCAGAATCACATGATACTATGGTCTTATTATGCACCCTAGCCCTACTTTCATCATTGGTAGGTCACCTTGAACCCAACAGTCGAAATTTCATCATTGGTCATTGACTGGGTGGTTTCCCTTGTGTTCGACAACAAGACATCTATTCACACTTTGGGATTCGTGTAGTGTCTTGGATTCCATTAGCCTTATTGGTGGTTTCCTCGCCTTTGTCAACAATTTTCATCATTGGTTGTGATTCAGAGGGTCTTTTTTGTGTACCGCTTGCATTTGGCACATGCAAAAGACGCACAGGGTCGTTGGTTCGTGAACATATTCTTTGTGTGATCTCCACCAAATTATGAAGCTCCTGCTTTGTTCCTCATGTTGACTGATGAGAGATGCCTCAATGCTCTCCTTTCAATGGGTCTCTCTCCATCAACTTCATCTCATTTATTCTGGATCTGAGACTTAGAGTTTTATGAGTACCTTAAGACTTACAATCATTAGTGGCAGGCTCTCTTGCCATTGACAGATGGGAATACATCAATGTCTCCTAATCAATGGATTCCTTAGGTGTTCAACATCGACTCCTTTATTCACACTTGTAGGAATGTTCTTAGTGCCTTGATACCTACTTTCATTATTGGTAGGTTGTCTCGTGTTTGTTAACGGTATACCTCAATGACCGGTAATCAAATGATGTCTCATTGTGTTCGACCTCAACTCCTTTATTCACATGATGTAGACTTGCACCTTTGACGGATGTGTAGAAGACTTGAAGACATCATTATGTGGTTGCATTTTTCCTAAGTTGTTGCTTCCTTTTCATTGGACCAACACCTATTCGACTACAGTAATCATGAGACATAAAATTGTACTTCATCATATACATATATCTTCAAATTGGTTTTGAGACTGGTTCTATTGGGCCTTGTTCGTGATTATGACAGCTTTTGGCATATAACTGCATTTGTATTTTCCTATTCATGGCCACGGACACATATTTGGTATATTTTCCACATGGATATGCATTGTATTCTATTGGCAGCCATGTATGTAAAGTCAACACAGAATGTAATGAGAACCTAGTCTTTCCAGCTGGGCTTACACCACTCCACTTCTGGGTTATTTATAATGTCTTTCGGCCATCGCATATACTCCTCTGATCTCACACATTAGGGGGCATTTGTTATAGCAAGATTTTCCTCAAAATTTCTATCTTGCATAGAGGGCCCTTTTCCATTTCCCTATGTAGACTTGTTATCCTTTTTTGATGAATCCAGAGATAAAATACATATTTTTCCACATATACGCGCCTTATCTACTATACAACATGCGTATACGCAGTATGCTCCACTACAGCCTGCGTACATCGGGATTTGTACCAGAAAATAAAAAAATGAAGTCAGGTTTCCATGTCATGACAGGGAATCTATGATCCTTGGCCTTCCATATACCAGAAACGTTCCAACTCAACCCTTCAGTTTCATTTTGATGGCTATAAGAACACAATTCCGAGCTATGAAAAAAAAGGAGAAAGCATTCAACTTTGAGAGCAAAGTTACTCTGGAGAAATTACTTCATATTGAGTCTGCATCCTTTTGTCCCTCAAGTCTGAAGACAGTATTCATCCCCCAAGATCTTTCCCTATTGTTGAGAGAACCTCATTGTCTCTTTTCTATGAGCTTGCCTTTGGTGGACGATTGAAGTGGTGGAGGCCCAGTTGGAAGGAACTTGGTTTCTTGGTTTCGAACTGTGCCAACACAGCAGTCTGTAATGTTTTCACTTATGTTGATCATTTATTAATAGAAATACTCCTTTCCCGTCCAATTGGTATCGTGCAAATATATGATTATTATCCATGGGCATATTTCTAATGTTTATTAATGGATTATGCTATCTAATGTGCTAACCCCTTTATATTATCACTATATACTTGCTCTGCTTGTTTGTTGAGAACTTGTTGTAGGTACAAAACTTTGGGTCAAAGTACTCAACAGTGGAACATCATCAAACGTTGGAATGAGGTAGGCTTCTTTCTTATCTCGTTTGCATATTGGTTTATATAGCATATGTTGGAATTGAGTAGATTTATGCAGTCATACCTGTCTATTGTGATTTACCCTGGCCATAGAGAGTTTTTCCCTCATAACACCTGAAGGGTACAGTTGATTATGGGCTTAGATATTTTTCAGATCGTGAGATAAGACTGCAAGTTTAAATTGATTCATATTGGGCTAGTAGTATCACATATCAGAAGAGTATATTTGGAGGTTGCTTCGGTCTGGGATCAGTTGTGATTGTGTGGTTCAGTAGGAAGAAAACCCGCGTGGCACTCAGTATGAACGAGGCTGAGTATATAGCAGCATGTTCAGCTAGTATCGAATCCATGTGGCTTCAGAAGTTACTTGCAAGATTGTTTGATATCAAGTTAGAGGTAACTTGTATATGTTGTGACAACCATAGTTGCATAATGATGTCATAGAATCTTGTGTTTCATGGCAAGTCAAAACATATCAATATCAAGTACCATTATATCTAAGATATGGTACAGAGAGGATTTGTGAAGCTCCAGTATGTGGCTACAGATGAGAAGGTAGCGTATGTGTTGACCAAGCCTCTGTCATGAGTGAAGTTTAAGTTTTCCAGGGACAAGCTTGGTGTGGTCTAGAAGGACCTCCCTAGTAAGAGGGAGTGATGTGTTACATATGTGACTCCAGGGGATGTAGCATGCAGAGTGTGGTAGCAAAAGAGAAAACACTCACAAGAACGTTACTAGTTGTGGAACGAGTCAGCATGACCTCGCACAAGGTCAGTAGTATATTGAGCCTTTGGGTATGGTAGTTACCTAGCTTCTGAGCTAGTGGACCAACCATGTGATTGGAGGACTCATAGTTCTTTGTGAACTATATGGGTAGTGTATGCACACTACATCGCCTAACCCTCGTGTTTAAATTCCCATGCTTTGTGTGAGATAGATTCCTAGTGTGCCAACCAGAAGGGATATCTTTAGTCTAGTTTCCTAGTTCTACATAAGTGGTCATTGATACAGACTTTGTGTTAGTGAGTTGGATGACCCTATGTACATGAGTGGTTGTTGGTCCATACTCTATGTTAGTGAGTTGGATGACCCTATGTATATGAGTGATCATTGATCCAGACTCTATGTGAGTGATATGGATGATCTTATGTGAGAACTAGATGCCAGATTTTGTATGAGTTGGTGAGTAGTCGTTGATCCAGATTCTGTGTGAGTTGGATGACCCTATGTGAGCTAGTTGAAAGTCCCATAATTGTGTGCCCACTAGAGAGATTCTAAATGTGATGATTCCCTAGATGCATGTTGTGGCTTTTGAACTTCTTATGATGTATATATTTGTGAAAGTCAACAAGTCAATGGTCAAAGTGTACAAACATACCAGGAGAATACCTTCCTTTCTAAGAGGGAGTGTTGAAGTTTGTGTAGTTGCAGAAGATATTCTTCCTATTGTATTTGATCATGTAAAAACCTTAAAATAATAATATTAAATTGTATTTGTAAAGTCATCCCCATTGTGGCTAATGTATTACTAGAAAAGTGACTTGTGTACAAGTCGGCCCTAACGTGTTAAGAGTGTGGTTCATATTGTATAAATAGGAATCCATACACCTCATTTGGATACACACTCATCTCACACTCATAACACAAGGAAAAAGTTTGTTATCCTTGGAGGAGGAGAAGACGTAGCAACTAGGGTTATTTTTTTATCTGCTTTATGGCATTGTACTTGGTTGATGAATCTATACTTAAGAAGTTATTGTGTTTTCTCCCCCAAGAGGGTTTCCCAGGATAAATCTGTGTTTATTATCTTTATTTGGATTGTCTCTCTTTAAGTGATCCTATTTGTTGTTAATGTGCTAAATAATTAAAGAATTATGTATATTGTTAACTGCTTAAGTAAAATCTCAACAGGTTGTTCTATTTTTCTTTTTACATAACACATCGATAGAAAACTTGTTAATAGAAATAGAAAGAGTTGTCGTAAAATTATGATAGAGGTATTTGATGTCGTCCTTATAATATAGGATATTTAATTCACTATTTAAATCCTTTAGGAAAAGATCAGCTTTACTTTTGTCAAAAAGTAGGTGCCTTTGATTATCAGAATTTTCTTCAAAGGGGCTTTTGTTCATGGAAAAGTTTATAGTTAAAGTTAAATGTATATAATCAAATTTGGGTTCATGGTCATTTAAAAGGTCAAAATTTACTATTTGGTTGTAAATGGGGATATTATATGTCACATAATCCATGACACTACTACCTATCCCATGAATACAAGTTATCAGGTTTGAGTTCGGTCACTTCATTACACCATTGCAGATTATTATGTCTTGAGAATGACATATCTTGACTAGCTTAGTACCAAATAAATTCTCATTCAAGTCTTCATAGTTTATTTTGTATATGTTAGCTAAAATAAGGTAATCATCTAGCCATAAGGGATTAGGGTTGGAATCATTGCTTAAAAGAATAGCTTGGTTAGTTGTAGTTCTAGCATTTGAATCTCCTAGTAGGAGGATATTACCTTCATTTCTCAGACTGTAAATATCTTGCTCTAGGGTATTATAGGGACAATTTGTATCTACATTGTTTTTCTTATAAAAAGTAGAATTAATAGGTGCGAACTAGAATATTTCTATATAAATTTTCTTAGCATTAATGTTTGAGATCTCTATCCAAATGTACTAATTGAGAAAGTCTATCTTATGAAGTTGAATGTGAGGAGAGATATTCTTTTTTATGTAGCAATCTATGCTTCCAATCCTTCTATGATAGGATTTCTTGTTCCATGCTAACCATAAAACAAATCCTTCTATGTTGGGGACCTTAGACTCTTCATGTTCCCATGTTTAAACTAGCCTAAAGTCTGTATTAATTTTATATATGCATTTATTGTATTTTACTTTATAACGATGTATATGCATTATGCATTTCTTGCATTTTACTTTATAAAATGTATCTTAATGTATATGTATATCTTTATAGTGAATCTTAATGTGTATGTTAATATTAATGTTAATCTTGTATATCTTTTATATTTTTATATTAATAATATTTTTGTTTACATTTTGTGTATTTAATTTGATCGTAGATCACAAAACATATAATAATACCCATAATATAATTATTAAAATTTATATTTAAATTTTAAGATTTTATATATATAAATATATTTGTATTTATATTTTATGAATGGATTATAAACCCAAACAACCACAACGGACCATGATTGAAATTGAATACTACATTTTAAATATATTAGGTGCAATGGATAACATGGATTATATGTATAATGACCTTTGTTTGACACAAGCAAGCAAATAATTCCATATTATATGTATAACCACCTTGGGCTTGAGCATGTTGTAGTACAACCAACCAAACATGATTGATAAATGAACTTAATATAAATTAGACATATTAGACCACTTTGACCTTGAAGACGGTGAAGTACTTATTTTGTGAAAAGTGTGTCTTTATGTTTTTATATTTCCCATGTCTCTGTGGAAGGGAAAGGCTTTTCATATTACTTTTATATGTGGATGACATGTTTCTAATAGGGAACGAGAAGCTCCTCGTTGATTGTAAGAGGAAGCTTACTACAAAGTTTGAGATGAAAGACCTGGGGATGATGTACTATTTCTTGGGTCTAGAGGTATGGCAGAGACCAAATGAGATTTTCCTGAATCAAGGAAAATATGTTATAGAGATTCTCAAGAGATTCAAAATGATGGATTATAAGGCCATGCCTACCCCGATGGTGACAAATCTGAATTTATTGAGTGATACATCTTCAATGACAATGGATGTCACCATGTACATACAGATTATTGGTTCGTTGATGTATTTAACGAACACACAGTCTGATATATGTTTTTCGATGAACACATTGAGTCAGTAAATGGTTGAACCTAGAAGTGTTCACTTGATTGCGGTAAAACACGTGTTGAGGTACCTGAAGGGTACAATTGATTATGGGCTCAGATATGTTTCGGATCATGAGATAAGACTAAAATGTTATGTTGATTCAGATTGGGTCGGTAGTGTCACATATCATAAGAGTACATCTGGATGTTGCTTCATTCTGGGATCAACTGTGATTGCATGGTTCAGCAGGAAGAAGAATAGTGTGGCACTCAGTACGGTCGAGGCAGAGTATATAGAAGCATGTTCATCTAGTAGCGAAGTCGTGTGGCTTCGAAATTTACTTGCAAAGATGTTTGATCTCAAGTTAGAGGTGACTTGTATCTATTGTGAAAACTAGAGTTGCAAAATGATGTCAGAGAATCTTGTGTTTCATGACAAGTCAAATCATGAAGATGGATCTTGATCTGAATCTGAAACGTCGACAAACAATCACCAATACTATGGATTATCCGATAAATTCTGAAAGTCAAATCATATTGAGATCAAGTACCATTATATCTGAGATATGGTATAGAGAGGATCTTTCAAGATCTAGTATGTGGATTTATATGATCAAGTAGCAGATGTGTTGACCAAGCCTCTGTCACAAGTAAAGTTTGAGTACTTCAAGGACAAGCTTAGTGTGGTCTAGAAGGACCTCCCTAGTAAGAGGGAGTGATGTGTTACATATGCGACTCCAGGGCAAGTAGCATGCAGAGTGTGGCACCAACAAAGAAGTCACTCATGGGCACGTTACTAGTTGTGGCACCAGTCAGCATGACCTTGCACAAGGTCAGTAATATACCGAGCCTTTGGGGCTGGTAGTTACCTAGCTTTCAAGTTAGTGGACCAACCCTGTGATTGGAGGATTCCTAGTTCTATGTGAACTATACAGGTAGTTTGTGTGCATTACATTGCATAACCCTCGTGGTTATATGCCCAGGATCTATGTGAGTTGGATGCCTAGTGTGTCAACCAAAAGGGCTAGCTTTAGGCTAGTTTCCTAGTTCTACATAAGTGGTCATTGATCCAGACTTCGTGTTAGTGAGTTGTATGACCCTATGTATATGAGCAGTCATTGATCGAGACTCTTTGTTAGTTAGTTGGATGACCCTATGTACATGAGTGATCGTTGATCCAGACTCTGTGTGAGTGAGTTGGATGATCCTATGTGAGAAATAGATGCCAGATTCTATGTGAGTTGGTGAGTAGTCGTTGATCCAAATTCTGTGTGAGTTGGATGGCCCTATGTGAGCTAGTTGAAAGTCCTATAATGTTGTGCCCACTAGAGAGATGCTACATTTTATGATGCCCTAGATGCATGATTTGGTTGTTGAACTTCTTATGATGTATAGATTCGTGAAAATCAACAAGTCAATGGTCAAAGTGTATAGACATACCAGAAGAATACCTTGCTAAGAGGGAGTGTTGAAGTTTGTGTAGTTGTGGAAGATATTCTTCCTATTGTATTTGATCATGTAAAAACCCTAAAATCATAATATTAAATTGTATTTGTAAAGTCAACCCCATTGTGGATAACATATTATTAGAAAAGTGACTTTTGTACAAGTCAACCCTAACATGTTAAGAGTGTGGTTCATATTGTATAAATAGGAGGTCGTATGCCTCATTTGGAGACACACTCATCTCACACTCATAATACAAGGAAAAATTTCGCTATCTTTGGAGGAGAAGAAGACACAATAGCTAGGGTTATTTGTTATATGTTTTATGGCATTGTATTAGCATTGTACTTGGTTGATGAATCTATACTAAACAAGTTACTGGGTTTTCTCCCCCAAGAGGGTTTCCCAAGATAAATCTTCGTTTACTATCTTTACTATGATTGTCTCTCTTTCAGTGATCCTATATGCAGTTAATGTGCTAAATAATTAAAGAATTATGTATATTGTTAACTGCTTAAGTAAAATCTCAACAGATTGTTCTATTTTTGGTTTTATATAACGCATCAATAGAGAACTTGTTAATAGAAATTGAAAGAGTTGTCGTAAAACTATGATAGAGGTCTTTGATGTCTTCCTTAAAATACGATAGATTTAATTCACTATTTAAATCATTTAGGAAAAGATCAGCTTTACTTTTTTCAAAAAGCAGGTGCCTCTGATTATCAAGTTTTTCTTCAAAGGGGCTTTTGTTCATGGCAAAGTTTAGAGTTAAAGTTAAAGGTATATAATCAAAGTTGGGTTCATGGTCATTTAAAAGGTCAAAATTTATTATTTGGTTGTAAATGGGGATATCATATGTCACATAATCCACGACACCACTACCTAGCCCATGAATACAAGTCATCAAGTTCAAGTTCGGCCACTTCATTACACCATTCCAAATTATTATGTCTTGAGAACTACATATATTGACTAGCTGAGTACCAAACAAATTTTCATTCAATTCTTCAAAGTTTATTTTGTATATGTTAGCTAAAATAAGGTGCTCATCTAGCCATAAAGTATTAGGGTTGGAATCATTTCTTAAAATAATATCTTGGTTAGTTGTAGTTCTACCATTTGAGTCTCCTAGTAGGAGTATATTACCTTCATTTCTCAGATTGTAAATATCTTGTTCTAGAGTATTATAAGGACAATTTGTATCTACATTGTTTTTCTTATTAAAAGTAGAATTAATAGGTGCGAACTAGAATATTGCTATATAAATTTTCTTAGTGTTAATGTTTGAGATCTCTATCCAAGTGTACTAATTGAGAAATTCTATATTATGAAGTTGAATGTGAGGAGAGATATTATTTTTTATGTAGCAAGCTATGCTTCTAATCCTTCTATGATGGTATTTCTTGTTCCATGCTAAACATAAAACAAATCCTTCTATGTTGGGGACCTTAGACTCTTCATGCTCCCATGTTTCAACTAGAAAAATAATATCGATCTCACTCGAGATCTAAAGTAATATAGGAACTTTGCACCATGGAAAGTCATGACATTTCCAAAAGAGGATCTGAAGTGTCCCAAATTCCTATTTATTATTATTATTTTGGTTTATATCCCTAATAATAGCTTTTCAATATCTAATTATTGACCATTTTCCTTCCTTCCTAGCTTCTTTTACCTTTTGAACCTCCTTCTTAATTCAGCTTGGCCTTTTGCAATGAGGTCTTCATTTATAAATATTCCTAACCCTTTTAAGCTCAGAGATTTACTGGTATGCCATATTTGTTGTCATTAGATTTTACCTTGACACAAATCAACCTATATTTATGTTTGATAATTGTTCCCAACCTATTTGTTTCTATGAGGTAAGTTGTTTCAATTTGTGACTTATTTTTTAGTTCTAC
>JASDQU010684941.1:63637-83967 GCA_032191745.1 Picea mariana | reverse complement strand
AGCTAAACAATAATTATTTCTTAAAATAACATTAACTAATTTATTATTATTAATTAGTTATTCATGATTGTCAATGATTAATTTAAGTATTAATTAATTCATTAATTAATAAGGTAAAGAAATAAAAAGAGGATAATAAATTATATAGTTAAATTAAGTTACGTGCCCAAAAAGGGATAACATATTAACTACAAGAGGATAAAATAATAAAGGAGAGGATAAGGGGCATTAACTAGGGGTAGGTAAGGGAGTAAAGGCATAAGTCGGTGAAGGAGGAATAGGGAGGGGAAGGAGGTTTACGGGAGGTCATTCTGGAGGGGAGGAGCGATTGATTTTGGGGGGCTCTGGATTTGCAGAGAAGAGTGGAGTTTTTGGAGTGGGATTGTATAGGCACCGGGGTTGCTGGAGGTTTTGGGCACGGGGGCCAGGATATCCATATGATATCCTGGAGCTAGGAAGTTACCTAGTTGGCAGGGAGGAACTAGGTTTTGGGCAGTGTTTTGCAGCAACGGTCAAGGAGGCAAGCAACGGACAAACGGAGGATTATTAGCATTGATGACTTGTTCGATCAATTGGGGGGTGCTTCCATTTTCTCAAAGATTGAATTGAGATCTAGATACCATCAAGTCTAAATCAAGGATGAAGACATCCACAATACCGCTTTCAGGACGAGATATGGTCACTACAAATTTTTGGTAGTACCATTTGGATTAACCAATGCCCCTGCCACCTTTATGTTCTTGATGAACAATGTACTCAACAAATTCCTAGACAAATTTGTATTAGTTTTTATTGACGATATCTTAATCTAATCCAAGAATAGAGAGGAACATGAGGAACATCTTAGACTTGTACTTCAAGTGCTAAGAGAGCATCAACTCTATGCCAAATTTAGCAAGTGTGACTTTTTCTAGAAGCAAATACATTACTTGGGCCATGTCATATCTGAAGAAGGGGTAGCATTAGACCCTGACAATATCAGATCCATCATGGAATGGGCTACCCCAAAGGATGTTCTTCTATAGGCTACTATAGGAGGTTTATAAAAAGGTTTAGCAAGATACTATAGGAGGTTTATAAAAGGGTTTTCTAGGATTGGTTGTCCAATCACTGCCCTCCAGAGGAAGGGGGTTAAATTCATTTGGAAACCGAAATGTGAAGAAAGGTTTCAGTCACTAAAACACCTTCTGACCCATGCGCCCGTGCTGAAAATCGTTGATACCGATAATGACTTCCTCGTGTGCATAGATGTATGCAAGGAAGGACTTGGAGGAGTCCTTATGAAAGAAGGAAGCATAGTTTGCTATGACTCCCGAAAATTGAATGAGCATGAAGTCAACTATGTGACCCATGATCTAGAGTTGGACTCCATAGTGCACGCTTTGAAAATGTGGAGGCATTACCTCCTGGGTAGGAAATTTGTACTTATGACAGACCACTGTGGATTGCAACACCTGTTTGACCAACCAAAACTCAATGCTAGACAAGCTAGGTGGATTTTGATTTCGAAATCAAACATATCAAAGGAAAGGAAAATAAGGTGGCCAATGCCCTTAGCAGAAGTATGAAAACAATTCACCTGGCAACGATGAGCACATGCGAGATGAATGTCAGGGAAAGAGTCAGGAATGCACAAGAAACATACGCATTCTTCCAGACCGTGATCTCGTACCTGGATCAAGAACCCGTAGGGCTAATGTCACACACCCAGCACGACAACCTAGATTTTTCATCTTTTTCTTCGAGGGACAGAATCCTCGAGACTTCTATGGGGCCTAGTGCAGACCCTCCCTTCCCTTATCGTCCTCCTTAAAGACCAAAACCTGGCCTTAGCGCAAGTGCCTTTCGCAACTCGTGAGTTGGGAGTCAAGACTCTCGACTCTCCTTTCTCCAAACACCGATACTTGAGATATGATACGGGTATGGCTCCCTCCTCACTAGCACCTACTACATGTAACCATAGGCTAGGCCAGGCACTAGCACCACTCGCAACTTCGCTAGTTGAGGTGTTGATCCCTCATGCTCCTCCTTTGCGAATTCCGGAGACGCGAGAGGTCAACGTTACATGGACTTTGCCAAAGCGACGCACACAAGCCACTTGTCTCCTCCGCTATACTCTGCTCACGAGCCGTGTCGCCGCCGCTCATCGTAAGAGACCTCGGTTCTCAGTGTTTCGCGGCCTTAGCGATCAAGGTGCAGCTTCTTCATCCCGCGAAACCTCGAGCCACGATAAGTCAACAATGGGTTGAATCTTTCCTAGGTGACAAGTGTCCACCACCGATCACCCACTTCCTAGGCTAAATACTAGCACTACTCGCATCTCGCGACTTTGCGAGTTGGAGTGTTGAGCCCTCGTGCTCCTCCTTTGTGAATTCCCAAGATACGATAAGTCAACAATGGGTTGACTCTTTCCCAGGCGACATGTGTCTATCACCTGTCGCCCACTCCCACCTTTCTCTGGGCGCTTGTTGTTACGCCCCCTGTCAACCACGCGGTCCCCTCCTAATGATTGTGCCATGTGTCACATGAGCCCTCGGCTCTGGACACTTCGCTACTTCTACAGTCAAAATGAAACTCTCTCAAGTTTCGAACCCCTGATAGGCGATAACCACGAAAGTGATGATCCCATGGTTCTCTCGTGGCCTGGATCCAACGGTCACGATCACGTCGCGATCTCGCGAATCGTGAGTTCATGCAGTCCTACCCTTGACCACTCCAAGTCGCAAGTCAACGAAAATGCTACTCTCCTACCTATACAAAGGCCAAGATCGATGGTCAATAGGGCTCCGTCAGATCCTTGGATCTACGGTCCTGGATCCCATCGTTACTTGCGAAGGCTAAAAAGGGTCGAGGTGTTAATGCCTGCGCTCCTTCTCTAGATCCATCGGTCTCGACAGATCTGGGGTATTTCCGAAAGGATTCTGACCATTCGTCTACCAAATGATAGGGTATTCTCTCTCTCTATAATTGGGCTCGCTATCCCTTCTGAGATTGAATCACAAAATTCAATTTCTTGGGACTTAAAACTCCCATGAATTCGAGACCTTAGAGAGCTACCCTTCCTTGCATAAGGTTTCCAGAACCGAATCGCATGAACCTTCAAATGGTTCTTGGGTAATCATCCCTAATCTTAGTCGAGTCTCTGGGTAAAGGTTCATCACGGTTCCAAGGTTTATGGGGTAATCCCCGAGGAAGAGTGCTCTCGAGGAGCCTTCCCGGAACATTATGAGAGTCAAGCAAATAGGAAGATTCTCAGTGGAGCGAACTCATGCCCCAAACTTAATCCTTTGTACAGAAACCGACTATGGCATGTAAGTATATGCATGCATCCATTATTTCCGGTCTAAAACACCAGGCAATCATTCTACACAGAAATTATTATGGGCATATAAACATAAGCATGCATTCATGATATTCAGTTTGAAATACAAGGTATAAAACACTTACCACAACTTCCAGGCGTGATGCAATTGTTGAGAGGGGTGCTCATTTCCACCCAACCGTAGGCTCAGTGACTCCAAATGGATTTACCACTAGCCACCCCCGAGCTAGACCACGATGCTTTGAGGTTCAGTCTCGTACTTCTAGCTCAATGGAAAATCAAGGACGAAGGTTACTCTCCTTCTCCTGATATTCAAAACTCCCTGTGTTTCCAGGGTTTTCTCCAGTTCCCTTCCACGATCTCCGTCGTGCGCGCTTCTCCCCTCCCCTTACCACATTTCCTCCCTTGCCAATTTGTCTGCAAGGTTGCGTGTGGCGCGAATTTCACCGTACATGGTCAGGTATGAGGGCTATTATAGATGGGCAGTTCACCCCCATCCCCTCATTAACTCTTGAGGAGCCTCCCCACCCACCAATCTGACGGGAAATCCATTCCAAGATTAGAGAGCTGCTTTGGTTTTTGAGCAAGTATAAACCAGCACGGTACTGGCTCGGTGGAAGTTAACGCAACCATTCCAGGTCCCTTCCACCACCTCTCATTAGCCATCGTTATCTCTTTTAGCACATCCCCCTCCCAGCAGCCATGCAACACATATTCATAACATAATTTACACTCATTGACCTTTTATAAAAAGGTCCACCAAATCAAACATTTACGTCTTTGAGTTTGCCATAGTTCTTGGCCAATATAGTTATTTTTACAGACTGGGGGAAACAGGGTGTTATATCTAAAGTATGAAGGCTACCATATACTAGATGGAGGTCTGTTGACTTATCGAAACATGATATATATTCCAAGTTGTGACGACTTGAAGCGGTTCATAATGGACGAATTGCACAAGAGACCATACATTGGCCATCTAAGCCATCAAAAGATGGTCACGACCACCAAGAAACAATTCTATTAGTCTGGATTGAAGAAAGACATAGCTGAGTATTTAGCTGAATGTCTGGAATGCCAGCAGGTTAAAGCAAAACACCGGCACCCAACAAGATTATTACAACCTCTACCAATCCCGGAATGGAAATGGGAGACCATCTCCATGGATTTCATCACCAGATTACCAACATCGGTCAGGCAGAATGATGCCATCATGGTAGTGGTGGATAAATTCAGCAAGTCCACTCATTTTATTCCTGTCAAATCGACTTGTGAGGCAATAGATATTGCCAACATATTCATGAAGGAGATATTCAGACTGCATGGCATGCCTAAGGAGATCGTGTCTGACAGAGACACAAAATTTACTTCAAAATTTTGGAAATCCTTGATGGTTGGTATGGAGAACAAATTATTGTTTAGCACAACCTATCATCCTCAAATCGATGGACAGACAAAAAGAGTGAACCAAATCTTAGAAGGCATGATAATGATGCATGTAATGCATCAACCTAAAAAGTGGGAAGATTACCTGCCCCTCGTGGAATTTTTCTACAACAACGACTACCAAGAATCACTAAAGATGAGCCCTTTCGAAGTCCTCTATGGTAGGCCATGTAACACTCTAGTCAACTGGAGAAATCCCATGAACAAAATTACAATTGGACCTGACATGTTGAAAGAAATGGAACAACAAGTGATTCAGATAAAGCAAAATCTGAAAATTGCTTAGAATAGACAGAAAAGTTATGTTAATAGAAAGAGAACCCCTAGAGAATTCAAGATAGGGGACCACGTCTATCTCAGGGTTAAGCCCAGGAAGAGTTCCCTGAGGATGAGAGCTTGTGTCAAGTTGGCACCTCAGTATTGTGGACCCTTTGAAGTTCTAGATAGAGTGGGACCTGTAGCCTATAGACTATCACTCCCTCCCACAGTAAAAGCACACAATGTTTTCCATGTTTCATTGTTGAAGAAATATGTACATGATTCTAATCATATAATTCACTGGCCTGTGATGGAGGTGGAACCGGAGGGAGAATTCCTACCAAAACCTCAAGGCATACTAGACAGGAAGGAAACCCCACTCAGGAACTGGACCATTGCACAGGTCAATGTGCAGTGGAAACACTTTGGGCTAGATGAGGCCACATGGGAAATGGAGGATTCCATGAGATAGGAATACCCATTTTTGTTCACTTCTGTACATACATGATATGTTAATAGATAGAACATCCAGGATGATGTTCCTTTAAGGGGGAGGGAATTGTAACACCCTGTTTCCCCCAACTTGTAAATATAACTATTAATGACCAAAAGACTAAGAAAAAATTTAAATGTATGAATATTGATTCGATGGACCTTTGTTTGAAAGGTAAACAAATGTGAACCTAATTAATTACTAAGAAAATGGACAAGTGTTGCGTGACTACTGGAGGGGGGGTGTACTTGGAAAGACCACGGATGCTACATGAAGAGAGGGTGAAGGGGACCAGGAATGGTTGCAATAACCTTCACCAAACCAGTCCTTACTGGATTTAATTGCTCAAGACCAGAACCATTCTCTGACCCATAACTGAATTACATTCAGGCTGGTGGGTGGGAAGACCTCCTCAAGATTTAATGAGGGGATGGGGCATAACACTTATTTGTAAGGCTTCTAGACCTGACCGCAGACTGAGAATTCGAGCCACACACAACCTTGCTAAAAGAGACGAGAAAGGAAGGTGTGGCGGGCAGAGGAAAAACACACCTGCGAAGAGTGCAGAGACGGGAAGTGAATCTCGGGGATTCAAGGAAGATTCGAAAACTAAGCGTTCTGGATACAAGAAATTGCAGAGAAGGTTTTGGATACAAGTTGATAAACGAGGCTAATCCTCCTTGCTGGGTATCATGTAAAGCATTGCCAGGATCCTGCGGGAAGAAGAGTAACCTCTGTCCCTACTATGGATGATCGAGAAGAAAAGGCCGTGTTGCAAAGCATCGTGTTCTAGCTCGGGGGTGGCTAGTGGTAAATCCGTTTGGAGTGACTGAGCGTATGGTTGGGTGGAAACAAGCACCCCTTCCAGTAGTCGCTTCACATTGACTGGTTCTGATAAGTCTTTTCCCTGCTTCAATTGTTGAACTAGAATGATGAATGATTATTTGGTATTATATATATATATATATATATATATATATATATATATATATACACACACGTGCATTTTACAATCGTCTTCTGTGTGAAATGGTTATGTTATGTGTATGTTTCCGTCTCCTTGTGAATTCACACTCCCCGCTGATAGACCGTATGTCCAGCTTAACCCCGGAGGCTTTCCCGGGCATAAAATGTTTCACGGTCAAGATAGAAGATCTCATGCCGACCTGAAACCACCCATTTGAAGAAGGGTACCTCTCCCAAACCTCCTTGCCATGTGAGTTGCTAGGGCCAAGTCGCTAACCCATTCAACGTGAAGCCCAGGAAAACGGTGATGTGAAGGTCTCCGAAGGGAAGGTATTCCCCTGTCTGAGGGATGAACCAATGAGATCCGCTCAAAGGAAACCAAGGGTTATCCTGACCGTTGGCCATGAGAAAGTACGTGGGAGTTAACCCCTGAGCCATCGGATCAGTGAGTTTGGAGTTTGCGCAACGGGAGAATCGCGAGTTGGTGCGACTAAACCTTCGAAACCTGAAGTCGCGATGTGATCTAGATCGTAGATCCAAGGATCTATCGGGATCCACCTTAACCGTTGGATCTGTGAGTTCGGAGTTCGTAAAATGGGAGAATCACGCGTTGGTGTGACTAAACCTCTGAATCCTGAAGTTCTGAAACCCGAAGTCGCGATGTGATCCTATATCCAAGGATCTATCGAGACCCACCTTGACCGTCGGATCAGTGAGTTCAGAGTTCACGCATTAGGGAGATTGCGCGTTAGTGCTCCCAAGCCTTCCGAAGCTGAAGTCGTGAAGCGACCTAGACCATGGATCTATGGATCCTACGAGACTCCCCTCGGCCATCTGATCCATGAGATTTGAGTTCGTGTTTTGGGAGGACTGTGATTTAAAGTGGCCCTAAACCCCGAACGTCAATATTTCCCTTAGCTAATAGGTTAGATGAGGGTTATGCCAGATATTGGAAAGATTGATGACTAGATCCTCTCTCTCGGGGTTAGACCATAAAGATGATTCGAGATGAGATAGTTGAAGGGAAAACAAAAATGAAAATTATTCTGCCCCACCCTACGGTAAAAGAGTATTTGAGGGGCGGGTATGTTACACTCTGGTGCAACCTAGCTCGGAGAACACTTTAGTATGGGGTTGTCGGGTGGAATGGGTGGACGAAGACAATGTGCCCATAGGGTGAATTGGAGTGCACCGTGAGTTCACTGGTGGGGTCTCATTCTCAGTGGCAAGCAGTTTGCCTCCTCAACCCTAGAATCCAACACAGGAAAATGACCTTCTAGGTGATGAACCCAAAGAATACCAATGTGATACCCCTATTTTGAGTCCCCAATTTAATAATGTATTTTGTTTATTCGATGAAAGGCCGAAGTGCATGAACAATTAAAAGACGTCAGAGTACTTAAGGAAATGTAATATTTTGATCATTGTTAATAATTAAATACATCATTGGCTGCAAAACGAACAATGACAGAGTTATAGGGGGCTATGATTCCATGAGATAAGGGGCTAAAGGGGATAAGTATTTTTATTATATTTTAATTACCCATCTTGGTTTTAATTGATAAAAGTGGTTACATGAGCTTCTTGGGAGTAATGTCATGTGGTTCTTGATTTCATGTAATTATGTAAACACCTCTTGTAGGATGTTTGGGTGTTCTTCTCCATTCACTCTTTCACTCTATCATTTGGTTCATTCATTTTTGTTCTTGGTTGGGACATGGGGACGAATTGTTGAGGATAGAATCCATTGTTTGTTCGCTGTAGTAATTACTGGTGTATTCCAGCCATGAATAAGTGCCTGCATGGCTGAGGGAAATTTAGCAAATGGATGTTGACGAATTTTGATAATAATTCAATGTTATAATGTGCAGGTACAATTGTGAAGAGGATAATACAATGTCAAATGTATACAACAACATAACAACTATGGTGCCCTACCCTACAACTATACACTTATATTAATGAATCGAGAATTGCAACTTTCATCAATGAATAATAAGAACGTGGAAGTGGAGACAATTCATAGAATGAAGTTGTCAAGTGAATTTGAGGTCAATATTATTATGCAATGTTTCTGAGTCAATTTAATTCAACTTAAGAAGCCATCTTCAAGCATAGGAGTGTTGATTTAAAAGACAGTCAAAGTCTTAAGATAACATGATGAGGATAAATCCTCCTGCGATTTTATAGAGGTGGTACTCATCTTTCAATATATTACAATTTACAGAAAAGACTATAAAAGACTAAGCTTTCAAAAAATAAATATTTACATGCAAAGAATGCTCGAGAAACGACCAAAATTATTCAAAAAATGAATGTTTACAATATGATACAAGACTATAAACCATAAAAAGTAATAAATTTCAAAAGACAACATCTCCATCATAGCATGATCAAGATAAGACACATCATTGGACAAGATAAGAAATATAACCGACATTTGCAGAGAACTTAACATGATTATTGCATTAGAACCCAAAAAGATTTTGATGGGCACACATTTGAAATCTCATGCTTTAAATTCAAACTATGATAAATCAATAATGTAGTGCCTTGAATAGTTCTATGGGGATCCTAAAAAATATACAAATGTTTTTGAAAAAAAATATTATATTATAAGCTCTCTCATAAAAGAAGTGTTGCCCAAGGCATTTTTTAACCACCATTCAAAATTTTCTATTTATTTTAGTTTAAGAATATGAAGACAAGGAAAATATTAAAAGTTTTCATTTTCTTATGGTTATATAAATTCACAAGTATTTTAAGATGGATAAATGAAGGATGGAAAGTTTATTATGGTTTCAAAAACAATGGTAAATTAGTAGAAGAAACTCCTATTTGAGACTTTTGTCATTCTTGATATCTTATATGGTTGCGAATTTTGGGGTTGCAACAACTTTAGAGAATTGGGGAGAAAGATAGACTAAATCCAAAAGCTTTTTATAACTTATAATCTTAAAATTAAAGTCAATAAACCTTATCATATCCTCCTTATAAGAGCAGACTATGACTAGATACTTTTTTTTTTCCACAGAAAATTTCTCTTTATATTTTATATTGAAATATAATTGTTCACATATCAGACTTTTACAACAAAAGTTCCCATAGATTCCTTGGACTGATTCATCACAAAAACTGTAAAGTGGGTTCTAACTTCCCCGTCTAAACTCCAACTATCTATAAGAGTACCATAATTACATTGTCATGAAGAAGGCTTCATATAGCCCGATCATCATGCTACACAAAAGACACCCCAAAAAATCACAATATATGCTCACTATGGCCACCCCAAAAACTACTAATATAAACTTAAAAACATAGTTGGGCCCTCATGTCCCTCTTCACATAGATAGTAAGCAATGTTTCCCGGGTGCTTCAGGAGAGCATGTTTTGATAAATTGTCCGCCTCTTGATTATCTTCTCTGTAAACATGGGAAAAGGAAATAGTCCTGAAGAGCTTGATAAGATCAACTATCCTTTCTTTCTAGTAGTCTAAGGTGACAACCTGTGATGAACCCTTTCCCTTCAGCCAATCTATGACTATTTTGGAGTCTCCAAGAACAAGAATACCAGAGAAATAAAGTCGATATGCCAAGGTTAGTATTGCCCAAACCCCCATAAGCTCAGCTCTAGTGTTTGTTCCATGAACACAATTTATAGTCCATTTATAAGCTGCATGATCACTGATATTTATCACTCCACCTACCCCACTTTGTTCACCATTTTGTTGCGTAGCCCCATCAAACCACCCAATAATATTCTGACCAGATGTAATTCCGACAGGAGCTCTCAGGATTGCTACTTTAACCTTTTTCTTGGATCCACTCACTGCGCCTGAATATTTGTAGACCACCTTCTGAATGGATGGATTTCCTGTCTCAAAGCTGGAATAATTTCTTTCAATCCAAATGTACCAACAGATAAAGGCTGGCAAGGAAGGATATGCTCGATTATGATCATTCCAGTTTTTAAAACACTCTGCAACTGTTGCACCATTCCACCCAATTGTGATATAAATTTCTACTTTAACTTTATCCTAGACAGAAATAGTAAAAGGGCAATTTACAAACAGATGATTTACAGACTCCCAATTGCTTTTGCACAGGTGGCATAATTCTGGTCCTATATGTCCTCTATGTTGTAAATTTTCCCAAGTGAGAATTTTGTTTTCTGTAACCAACCAAACAAAGAGTTTAATTTTTTATGGGTAGTCCCATAACCACAATTTCTTCTTCCATCCTCCAATTGTATTAATCCACTGCTTTGTCTCTAAGGCATTATAAACATTTTTTGCTGTGAGCTGGCCAGAATAGTCACCACCGGTCCATTTTAAAACATTTGGTCTATCTAGCAGCTGAACTCCCGACTCAATTAAGGCTCTTCTGTACCTCTCTCATTATATCGGTATATCTCCCACCAGGACCAACTCCTCAGTGTCTATCCAAATAGAGCAGATCGTGCCAGGGCATAGTTCGCGACTAGCCTGATACAAGTAATAAAAAAATTTATGATTAAGAGAAGTTACTAGGTCTTTAGATAGGATCGAGTCTTTTCCCATTCCAAGGATCATATGTTTTCCAATAATGATGGAATGCCTTGATCTTGGACTCCAAACTAGCCAATGCAAAATAAAATGCAATGATTTTAGGAGATTTCTCCATGTTTGTGAACCTTGCACCGCTATACTCGAAGTCGATCTCAGCCACCTCATTACTGACCCATGAGGAAGATACTTGAGTTTTATGACACGATGTCAAATGCCACTTTTCATCAGAAACCTTCACAACGTATTAGTCGTCAAGGCCCTAAAAAAGCTGTAATGTTTCTCATACGCCATCCACCAAACCTTTTTGGTCGTGCTATGGTCTCCCATAGATGATAGCTCTGTTTCTATTTGCCTCCTAATCATAAGAAAGAGAAAACCAATTGACGGATCCGATCGAGTACTGAAGATGGAATATGCGCCATGACCATCCAATAGACTTTCTGGCCCTCCAAAACTGCCTTTATTAGCACATAACAACCTCCAATAGAAAGCCATTGATTGCACAATAGATTAATTCTCTTCTCAAATTTTGTAATAAGCCAATGCCAATCCTCCACCTTGTAACTATCCGATTTTAGGAAGTAACCCACATACCTGAACCCTTCCGAAAGAGCTATAAAATTGTACTGGAAAACTTCTTTTAGATTATCAAGAGTGTCAGGCTGAAATCCAAAGTGGAGAAAAGTCGATTTTTGAACATTAATCAAGAGCCTTGTTGCTCCACAAAAGACATCCAAAATTGTATTAATCTCCTGCCATTCTTCCAATGAATATTTTGACATAATGAGAATATCATCCATGAATAGAAGATGCAAAATATTTATTAGTCTTGATACCTTAATGCCTGCCATTTTTTCTTCAGCTTGGCCTTTTTTTAGGGAGAGGCCAAGTCCTTCCATCACAAGGATGAACGAGAGGGGAGACAGTGGGCAATCCTGTCATAGTCCTCTTTCACTCTGGAAGAACACGTTCGAATCTCCATTGATCATAATGGAAAAGGCTGCTGAGGATACACAACCCATGATCCAATTAGTTTTAGGAAGACACAAACCCCCTTGGAGGAGTGTTAAACAAAGAAAATCCCAGTTTATACAATCATATGCCTTCTTTAAATCTAGATTTAGAATGATGGCTTGAAGCTTCTTCGCCTTTATAATGTGCAGACACTCCTAGGATGTACCTATAACATCTAAAATATGCCTCCCTTTTAGAAATCCCAATTGTTTCTCAAATGGAGAATGAGAAAGTATTGGTCTGATCCTTCTGGCTGTGACACCAGAAGTCCACCAGACTTCCCTAAGGAATTAACAACACAGATCATCCACTCAGGTCAGAAAGAGTTCATAAAGTGTCTAGCCTTATCCTTGGCTACCAGAGTCTCTTGAAGAAAGATAATGTCCGAGGAAGTTTTTGAAAGAATTCTTCTCATGGAGGCCGCTTTTATGGGTCCTCCTACCCCTCTTATATTCAGAGAGAGGAGGATCATGACTTATCCCTTGCAAGGGATTTCATGCCTCTAAGTTCCCCCTGTTCAAGGTTTGTTTCCAAACGCTGATCAGAAAAAGAAAGATTTGTCCCCAACTTCTTAAGGGCACTCCTAGTTTTTATAGGAGAGACCTCAATCCCCAAGCCCTGTGACCAAGCTAAGTCCTTCCTTGTAACATACCCTATACTAGAAGAAGCCCCTAAATCTCCACTAATCTCGGTTCTGTTAAAAGCTTCATTTCCCAGAAAGGTCGGGAAGGGTATAGGACTAGAAGCCTCCCTAAAAGATGGAACCAATGAATAAATCATACACTCAAGCAAGGGATCACTAACATTAGATCCACTTTTCCTCAGGACCATGCTGTGGTCTTCGCCAGTAGTTATGGGAGACTGTTCCATTGTCAGAGTCTCGAAGGTAGAAACATGCAGGGGGATAGGGTCAGTCCTAATCACTACATGGTTCTGTCTCAGAAGACGTCCCCGAGTCAATAACTGGTGAGGAAGTCATATCCGCTAAGAAGGTATTATCCATATGGTCCCGTTCCCAAGCAGTTAAAGAAAAATACAGAGAAGGGCAATGTAACTTAAACTTATCGACAAAGGTGGCGACCGGGTTTCCGAGGCTTTCCTCAACTCTCACTGCAACAAGATCTCCCATCCCTGGTGTGTCCACAACATTCATATAGAGGTCCTTAGACATGTCCTCCATAGAGTCCTCTGAATCCGACATCCTGTAAGTTGGTCGACAGTCCTTTCGCAAGTGACTAGTCCGCCTATAGATGGAACACAGAAAGGGTATTCCCAGGTATTCCAATATCTGGACTATAAGGTGGCCCCACCATTCAATTTCGAGAGACTCCAACAAACCCGCGTGGATATCCACCTCTACCAGCACTATTTCCATTCTTTTATCCTGTGAGTGTAAGGCGGCTTTATCAACCTTGATGAAACAACCCAATACATTACCAATCGCCTCTAGCGCTTTGGGATTCCACATTTGTAGTGGAAGACCCAAAAGTAGTACCCAAAGATGGCGAAAGTTGAAGTACTCAGTTGTCGGGTTGAAGCATATGTGTTAGTGCTTCAGCATTAATCTCCCTCCCTCATAGCCCCAAAACCTGCCCAAAATATACTCGGTGTCCTAAGGTTTTTTAAACATAAAATCGAGCCACCCTCATGCCAGGGTCAAAAGCTCAGGCGAATACCTTAAAATCGGCTCCCAATTGCTCATCATCCAATCAATGATCAACATTTTTCACTATGACTTGTAAGCGAATCTCCCCACCAGTGCACAAATAGAGAGATTGTAGGAACCCTCTAGTCCCACATCAACTCCCATTACCATTCGATGCTTGGTATTTTTGGGCTTCCACACTCTAGCATAGTGCTTCGTGAAACCACCCTTCAACTGTGAACGACTCCCCTATGTATACTCGGTCTGAGCCCCAACCCTTGTCGTTTTCACTACAAAATTAAACCCCACTTCTGGAAGTCTAAAAACCTGACCTATACACTCATAGTCTAAACCAAGGGTTTCCTTGCTACCCAAACCTTCTGTAGAGCAGCGTTGTAAACGGTAGGAAGCACAACAATGTTGTGGAGAAAGCTTCTGACTAGTGTTTTGAGGAAATGTGAATTTCAAAGAGTTTACCGGTGGTGAATCAATGTTTTCTTTATTATGGCACCCATTAAAACTATGCCTGCACAACTCATCCACCGAGGAGTATAAATCGTCCCTCTCCCAAAGTTCCTCGTTAGTCACACCCATGAGTGCGTTGACCTCACAGTCCATTCAAAACCTTCCACCAGCCTTTGATAGTATTCCACCTTAGGAGTGAAGTCGAATCATGGCAAAAAAAAAAAAACTTCGGGATTAAAGCATAGTTAATGAGTGGAGGGGACAGTGTTGGCAGCCAATACAATTTTTTCTATTGCCCTATAAGCTGCCTACACCTACGTCTCCTGAACTCAAATTGTCGTCGCATTTTGCAAATAGACGATATTTTCATTTCTTGCGACACTTGCAAAGTGGTCTCGATTTAGTTTTCACGACTGTAAGCGTGAAAACTCCTCCATCGTTATTTGAACTGTCATGATCTTCTCATTGATGTTCTGATTGGTACTTACCCTTGGTTTATTATTAAATGGCTGGAATGATTTTTCGAACTATGTCCATTTACCTATTCTTACTTTGATTGCGCAACTTGATTTTTATTTGATTGATAAGGCATTGAGCATGTAATTTTATGGGTTATATTTGATTCTATGGGGGTCATGGTTTTATTTTGGTTTTTATATAATGTGATCCTTATTATTATAAGCTCTTAGCTTGTCAATTTTATAAAATCATTGGTCACAATGTTATAAACTTTGATTACACATTATGCAACAAGCGCGTGGGTAACATATGAGTCTGATTTCATATTGAATGGCAATAGTTTGAAGTTATGCAATGGCGCGTTGATTAAACATTAGGGTTTTGATTTAATGGTTTGAATTATGCAACAGGCACATATTTAACTTTGGGTTTGATTTAACGTTGAACGTTCATGGTTTCAAACAATGCAATGACACATTGGTATGTCGTCCACCGTTTAATCCTTGGGTTGGCCGATTAATATGGTTTGAACGATGTCATGATTGATTGAACAACGCTGTACTTTGCCATTACTTTGCTGCATGGCGGCGATAATCCCACCACCCTCGCACGCTCACATTAATTTGCCTCCCCTTTGAGCGCTCGTAGTTGTTAGCCCAAACGATTTTGCTCCTGTGTGTTGTTGTTTCTCCAAACCCTACCATGCGCCCGCACCATGGCTTCGGTCGTAAGGGCTGAACCCAATGGTAGCCAGGCGTTGTTGATGTTTGACAGTGCTTACAGCGACCTTGAGGAATTTGGATGGCTCCCGTTTATACAAAAGTTTGATGGTTTTAACCCTTGCGTGGCTCAGCAATTCACATTAACCTTTGATGGCTGCCGAGCCAAGGTCAGGGATGTGCAATTGGAAATTGATGAGCAATTTCTCAGTTTAGCTACCGGTCTGCCTGCTACTGGATAGAAATGGTCAAAAAATTGCAAAGTGGAAGATGCCCCGTGGAAATTGCTCTTCCAGTCACGAAGGGTGAACCCCTGTGACAAAGGTTTTCCCACGAATATGCTCAAGAAACGTTGGCACGACTTGCTGATGATAACCAAGCAGTTTATCACCTGTGAGGGCCGGTATGGTTTTGTTTTCTTGTACCACCTTTGGCTACTTATGGTTTTCATGGGCTATGAGCTTAATATGCCTTATTACTTGCATAGGAGTCTGTTTAAAATGTCTAAAAGATACAAACGGAACCAGGCCAATAACAACCGTTTTCACATTGGGTTAGTTAAAATGCTTGTGGTTTGTCATTTGGGGTTATGTCGAGACTGTTGGAATGATTTTCTTAATTGCAATAATTTTGAGGACACTAGCCCACCACAGGTTGACAAACCTGTGGTGAGCGAGAGCAAGTCGATACCCCCTGTGCCTTACAGTGCTCTGTTACCTAAACCCCTACCCGACTCACCTATTGACCTACCCAATTCTGAGACCAAAGATGTCGAAACTGTTAAACCCGTGGCTAAAAGGCCTAAAGCCAAATCTACTGCGAATTCCAAAGGCAAAAAGAATGCCCGATTAATCTCTCGCATGGCAATAAACAAACCGAAGACTCCTGTCAACCCTGACCCTATCATGGTGAGTGAAGATTTTGACTCAGAGGTGGAACGTTATCTGGCAAGTGAGTATCCCTATTCGGAAGGTCTGTGTAACAAACCCTCATACGACTTTGTCAAAAACCTATCACCTTGCTTGCAAAATAATCCTAATTATCCAGGCATCAAAATGCCTAGTGGAACCCTCGGTGACTCGTCAAAACCCCCTCCTGCTCTATCCGAACCAGCTGCTCCAGCATGTGATCAATGTGGCTCGTGGTTAGAAAGGTATTACCTTGATGTGCCAATGCTACAGTCCATAATTCATGCTCTGGAGGATCAAGTAGCAAGTATTACCAGTCAAAGGGCTAAATTAACAGCCTCTGATAAGAAACAACGAACAACAGGTTCGATTTTGTTTAAGAACGTGGAGTCAGCTACAACGATTGTTAATTCAAAATTGGCATAGCTCGGGCAGCCTCACTGGTATGACTATCACCTGTTTATATGACAAAATCATAAGCTCTGTTTACAGCGTGGATTTGATTTGACACATAAGCATGCACTATATGCATAATTTTGTTTTGATTAATCGAATTTCGTTTCTCGAATTAGTTTTGATTGGATTTAGCTTTGATTCGGTTACTTATGGTATGGATTTGATTATTCCGATTTGGCTTAAATTGGATACTCTGTTGCTTATTAAAGTTGTTAATATCTTTTCTAAACATAAAATGTTTCTGGTATTTCAATTTCAAACACAGTCAATGTTTCAATTCAAAATTGGTTATATTCTATATGATATGGTTCACAATGATGGTTAACTGTTATGATTTCATATTCCATGTCTTTTCGACTGATTCGAATATCTTTCTGTTAATGCATAACCAAAATTGTGAATAGATATGAACCATCACTGTTATACCCAACCAATAAGATTCGCATTGTTTGACCGTGTTATCAGCTCGGTTCATATTGCAACAAATATATTGTTTAAATTTGATTTGGGAACGAAAGTGATTATGCCCAGGATTACGATTTGTTTCTATATTTGATTGTTGCCTAGATTATGATTATCACCTCTATCGATTTGATGATGGTTGTGATTACTATTTTTGGTCCTGTCTGTTGACTGTGTAACACTCAGTGATCGAAGTCTTTGGCAAAGTTTGGTTGATGCTGTTATGCATGTTTCATTTTGATTATAATCGTAACAGCCTTTTCATATTGGTATTTGATTAAAACAATATGAATCTTATGCACATTGTTACAGCCGTAACAAATCGATTATGATTGTGTTGGATTACATCGTATCTTATACGATATGATTCACCATTGATTTCATTGGATATGAAACAGTTTGGTTACTATTTGACCCGATTTTATGACAACTGAAAAACAGAGCATTCTTATCCTGTTTCGATTGCATCCCTTTTGATTTTGTTTAATTGAAGATAATTGGTTTTAATTATTTTAAAAAGATTTCATTTGATTTCTATCTGATCCTGTATGCTATTTTAGACTAGCTATAGAATCAGATGATTCTGTAGCTAAGTCCGTAGGATCAATTTTTTATTGTTTTGTTACTGAAATATCTTTCTAATTTGATACTTGTGTTCTATTGCAGGTAAATTCGAAATTGCAATTGAGTTGATGAGCAATTAGGGGATATTTCAAAGATTTCACTTGCATTTCATTTTCTTAGTTTAGTTGATCTTGGGAATATCTTCCCAGATTATGTAAAACAATTTGATATTATCCACAAGGAAGTTTTACCTTGTGAAGAGACCTATATATACTTTTGATTTTTGTAATAATCATCATCCTCATTCGTGGGAGAACAAGGATATGGAGATTTAATACAGACCGAAGCAGAATTTGATGTTTTGTCACAGCTTTAGCTTCTCATTATATCAACATTTTGTTTCATGTTGTGTATATCAATTTGTATCTAGTTTATGACTACTTTAGCTATCTAGATCATGTGCAAATGATATAATTTTAATCACTGTAATCCATATCTGGTTTCTTCTAATTGTATAAAAAACATAACAATTGTTAATTCAGTTTGTGAATGACAGGTTTATCTTCTTCATGAGTTGAATTATTTAATATAAGTTTTTGCATAACAGGTTTCCCTTATTGCAGAGATTTATACATCTTATAGTTGTTATGATTTTTTATGTCTTGTTTGTCCTCTTAACACTTCAAAGAGCAGCACAGCCGATCGTTTACGAGAAGCTTATGGACTAACCGGTGCGAGTTTCCTTCCTCCGACCAGCTTCAGAGTTATCATACACAGGGCAGACTTGGAGCGTTTCCAGGTCAGTTAGTCTTTTGTTTACTGTTTTTCATTAGTAGTTTAGTTCAGATATAAGTTTATTTAGATATAGTTGTTTAAGATATTAGATTGTTTAATTTCAGTAATGTTTATTTCTTTTTCATAAAATATAAAAATCAAAAAGATTCCTGACTGTCTTAGGGCAGAAAACACATGAGTTTTGCAGGTTTTAATTAAATATGTAGGCTGTTTATAGTGTACATTTGTGAATAAGTAATATTGTAGCTGGTAATTAGATAGTTGATTTGAGTTATTATAATAGAAATTCGTAGATTGTATATAATAGTTAGAATAATTTATATTTAGTTTTAGTTTGTTTTATTAGTTTTAATTAGTTTTAGTTAGTTTTATTTGTTTTAGTTAGATTAGTTAGTTTAGATTAGTTTTCTCTTTGGTTTTCTTAAGAACTTAGAGCGGCCAACGGAGCCGTTAAACTCATCAGGGTGGTTCATTCCAAACGGCTTGGGTTATTTCGACAACCCCGAACCGGTTCCACTCTCTTAATTGACGGACGGACAATTTCTCTCGTCAACAAATGGCGCTAGAAGGAGGGCCTGAACTTAATTAATGGCACGAGGTGGTCGCAAGACTCCTCCTCCACCTAATCGCACACCTATAGTGACTAGAAGCCGTTCACAAGATAATATCCCCCCTCAAACAACAACTACTTCAATCGAAGATCCACAGATCACAGTTGAGCCAACAACCCCTAATCCTACAGGTGGTGATTTTCAAGAGATTGTTCATCAATTTCTTATCAAAACACATAGTGCCTTAGCCAGTCTTAGGTGACCAAACCGCCCGTGGGGTCAACCTTTGGACTTCTCTGATATCAGAGAACAGTTAGGAGATATAGACCTCACTGTGAATCCTATAGATCCAAACATAAATCCTGCTGCAGGAGGATCTGGGATACCTCCTTCACCACCTCCCTCATCTCCTTCCTCTTACGGGGGATATTCCTCTTCTGACGAAGGCAATCCACCTTCTCAGCCTTCCACACCCAATTCCCCTATGGCAAATCAGAACAACCCTGCTAGACCCTGGTTGGACCAGGATGCTATAGCTGTACCTGGAGCCCAACACCCTTTACCTAAGCACCCGGAGAAATGGATTCCTAACTTTGATCCCGATTCAAAACAGATAGCCGAAGATCATATCAAAAAATTTATGTTAGCCATCAGACTCCGTAATGTTGAACATGAAGACGTTGTCTGTAGGTTGTTCCCTTACACTTTTGAGGGTAATGCGTCCACTTGGTACTTCGCCCAACAATCCCATACCATAGTATCTTGGGAAAAGTTTGAGTCATTCTTTTTGGAAAAATTCGGAGATGGCAAACCTATGGAAGTCTTGGTCATGGATCTTTCGAGCTTAAAAATGAACCCGAAAGAAAAAGTTAAAGATTTTAATCAAAGATTCCTAACACTAAGAATCGAATCCCCGCAGATTCTATGCCTGCTGAGAGTCTTGTAATAGCTTACTACACTAAAGCTCTACATCAAAGTATAGCTATTTGGGTGAAACGTTCTAAAAATTCCACGTTGTTAGAAGCCTTCGAAGAGGCTACTCAGATTGAAAAAGATATACTTAGCCTTAAGGAATCTTCTAGCAAAGAAACTGAGACTGTTTCTTCTTCCAAAAAGAAGATTGAAATTCTCCCCAGACCTACACAAAACAAAACACAACCCGAAAACTCTGATTTGGAAAATTTAACCAAAGTTGTACAAAAATTATCTAATCAAGTTATAGATTTAAAAAGGTCGACTGAAGAAGCCTCTTCGAGTAAAG
>JASDQU010684941.1:39234-63064 GCA_032191745.1 Picea mariana | reverse complement strand
ACTACAACTTCACCTCCAAAGCCATCTAAATCAGTAGAAACTAAACAAAGTAATGCTGGCCCTAAATTAGATTATGATGTTGTTGAAGATCTTAAAAAAGTACGGGCTAACATTTCTATTTATGAGTTGTTGAAGTTTCCGTTTTTGTTACAGAAGATGTTGCAAAATATTTCAGAAAATGGCAAGAATGGTAATTCAAATGGTAACAAGGTTGTGCAAAGCAAAGTTCCGCAGAAGACTTCCACAAAAAATAATCCCGATCCTCAAGATAAAGGAAGCCTTCCTGTACCACTTGTAAATAATGTAAATAACGCAAGTAATGTAGATAAAGTAGCATTAGAAACCGCGAGTAAGAAACCACAAGTTACAACTCTAAGTACTCGCAAGAATGTACCTCCTTTTCTTTTAACTTTCAAAATCTTCAACAGAAATGTGCATAATTGTATGGTTGACTCAGGAGCATCATCAAATGTGATGCCTTGGTCTGTCTGCCAAAAGATCAACGCTGAAGTAGAACCATCTTCTTTGAAAATCATACAACTTGATCAAACAGATGTTAAAGTTATAGGTGAAATGAAAAATGTATTGATTAGATTATCGTCTAACCCAAAGGTTCATCAGGTTATTGATATAATTGTGGTGGATATTCCAGAAGTGTATGGTCTGTTTTTGAGCAGGGACTGGTCGGAGCAGCTACATGGTTACTTCGCGACAGACTGGTCTCACTTATGGCTTCCAGAAAATGGTAAGCCCAACAAAATCAGAGTGAATCGTGAGCGTTACCTCAAGTTCACGGTAACAGACTTGAATGACCCTAATGAACCATATACACCACCTGCTGATTCACCTGAAGTCCAAGGAATGGACACCTTCTTCGGAAATTTCATGGCTGAAGCTTCACCTATCAACCATTCGGAACAACAGTCCGAGATCATAACATTTACGCAACCAACAACTCCCATGCAACAGTCTCACGAGCCCGATGGAAATCAAATTTGGTCTTTATATTTTGACGGTTCCAAGTCTAAAGAAGGAGCTGGTGCAGGCTGCATCATTATCGACCTGGCAGGTAACAAAACATTATTGGCTTGTAGGCTAGAATTTGAATGCACTAACAATACCGCATAATATGAGGCTTTATTACAAGGTCTCAGAAAAGCCTTAGACATGCACATTCAAAATCTGGTTGTATTCGGCGACTCTGAGATAGTGGTTAGACAGGTAAGAGATTCTATACACTGTCTTTCCCCGCATCTCAAATGCTATCAGTCTGAGGTATGGAAATTAATGAACAAATTTTATGCTTTTAATATAAATTCCATTCCTAGATTAAATAATGCTGAAGCAGATCTACTAGCTAATGTTGCCTCTAAACTTCTTCCTGCAGAAGGCTTATCCCCGAACACGTTCTCCGTGGAACTATTGTTTCGACCATGTGTTTCTGACAATATCACAAACTGGAGAGTATTTGACGATGATCAACAAATCATTAACTTTCTGCACATGGAAGAAACCTTTCAAGGCGCTGTGATAGATGAACAAACACACGACGACAATTTACACGACTTTACGGTAATACCTAATCCGAAATCTTCAGAAGCTCTATCGAACATGGTAAATATCATACCCAAATCTGTTGTTAGATTAGAAAAGTTTTATGATTTTGAAGATAAATTTAAAAAGACGGTCAATTGCAAAACCAACAGTTCCTCGTTGTCTTATGAAAAAGTCAATTTAGGAACTAGTGTAAATCCTCAGTGTATCAACTTAGGATTGGGATGTTCTAGACAAGAAAAAGCTGCTTTTGTTAAATTATTCAAAGAATTCAAGGATGTCTTTGCATGGACTTACGATGATCTTAAAACGTTTGATCCTAATATTATACAACATGTCATCCCGATGAAGCCCCAAACCTTACCCTTCCAACAGAAACTGAGGAAGATGCATCCTAAACTAGAACCGACTGTACAAAAAAAATTGAATAAACTCCTGAGTGCTAAGATAATTTTTCCTGTTAGACACACTCAATGGGTATCCAACCTCGTCCCAGTATGGAAGAAAAACGGGGAAATTCAACTTTGTGTCGATTTCCAAAACCTCAACAAAGCGTCTGACAAAGATAATTATCCTGTCCCTCCCATGGAACAGATCCCTCAACAAGTATCTGGTTCCGAGAGGCTATCTTTACTAGATGGTTTCTCTAGATACAACCATGTCTTGATGTCTCCGCCAGACCAATTAAAAACTACCTTCCGTACCCCGTGGGGCACGTATGCTTATCGGAAAATGCCCTTTGGATTGATTAATGCTGGTGCTACCTTTCAGAGAGAAATGGACATTGCTTTCAGAGGCTTAATCAATCACTCCATAGTAGTCTACTTAGATGATGTGACCGTTTATTCTAAAAACAAAGACGATCATCTAGCTCACTTACGAGTCGTTCTGCTACGATGTCGTAAATACGACATCTCCTTGAACCCCAAGAAGTCCATATTTGCAGTAGAACAAGGTAAATTACTAGGATTCATTGTGTCTAGTGATGGAATGATTATTGACCCCGAACGGTCCCAAGTCATCGCTAAACTTCCCCCACCTACATCCAAAAAATCCATGCAGTCTTTCCTAGGCCAGATTAATTTCGTGAGAAGATTTGTCCCGAGTTTCTCCGAAATGGTCAGACCTCTCCAGAACCGGATTAAGAAAGACACCCAATATCACTGGGGACCTACATAAAACCAAGCTTTCAATGCTATAAAGAAGGCCATAATAGACGCTCCGTCTCTCATGAGCCCTGATTTCTCTCAAGACTTTACACTCTNAAGGACGAAGGTCATTGTCCCCTACCCTGCCATAAGGAACTTGTTAGTGCAAAAGGAGTTAGGAGAGAAAAGAGCCAACTGGGTCACCTCCTTGCAGGAGTATGACTTAGAGATCACCCCAGCACAGATCGTGAGAGGTCAAGGATTGTGTAAGTTGGTTGTTGATTCAGAAGCTAAACAGTAAGAAGATAGTGATACGTCAAACCTAGAACAACGCGATCAGAGTTTGATTTGTTGTGCACAAAACCTCGGAAGTCCTTGGTATGATGATATTAGATTTTGTCTTGAACATGGATCAACACCCCGTCACCTTGACCCCGCCAAGAGAAGAGCGTTGAGACTAAAGTCCACCTCCTTTCATCTAGTTAATGGTATACTGTTTCGTCAGAATTTCGACGGCGTACTGATGCATTGTCTTGAAAAGGACGAAGCAGAAAAAGTCTTGCTTGAGTTGCATGCAGGAGAAGTTGGTGGTCACTTCGGTGGCAACACCATTGCTCATAAGGTTTTAAGAGCCAGTTATTACTGGCCGACGCTTTTTAGAGATGCCCATGCCTTGTGTCGTAAATGTATCATTTGTCAGAAAGCATCAGGGTGATTGCAAAAGCCAGCCTTCCCCTTGCAACCCGTTTTAGTCGATTCTCCTTTCCAGCAATGGGGCCTTGATATCATAGGTCCTATTAACCCTCCATCCTCACAACAACACAAGTATATTGTGACAACCACTGATTATTTTACTCGATGGTCTGAAGCCACTGCGCTAAGAACTGTTAACACAAGTCAGGTGATCGCTTTTATAAACTCGAATATCATCACTCGTTTCGGTATCCCTGATTGTCTAGTCTTTGATAACGCTTCATACTTTTCTTCTCTTGAGATGAGTGAGTTCGCCTTAGATAAAGGAATAAAGCTGAAGTATTCTGCTAGTTACTACCCCCAGGGCAATGGCTTAGCAGAATCGACAAACAAGAACCTGATCAAAATTATCAAGAGAACTGTGGCTGAAAATCACAAGAACTGGCACAATGCACTGCTGAATGCACTATGGGCTGATAGGGTAACACCCAAATCCGCTATAGGTAATTCCCCCTTTTTTCTCGTTTATGGCAGAGAAGCCATTCTGCCACCTCACATTTTTCTTCCTTCGCTCCAATTGTCACAAAAAGTTCAAGAAGAAGATTGTCCCCCTTTAGAAAGTCGTATTAACGCTTTGATGAAGTTAGAGGAAGTAAGAACCCAAGATAAGCGTAAGTTAGATCAACATCAACAACTGATTAAAAGCTGGTTCGATTCTAATTCTGCTTCTGATAGGAATTTTGAAGTAGGTGACCTCGTCTTAAAGTGGGACAAACCACACGAAGGAAAGGGTGAGCACACCAAGTTTCAAAATTTGTGGCTTGGGCCATTTTTGATTGCTGAAAAGTTGGGTCCTAGTTCCTTTCGATTACAGAATCTTGAAGGGCAGCTTGACACCTATCCAGTGAATGGCCAAGCCCTGAAAAAATACTTTGCTTGATACCTACACTTGTATATTATGTAAATATTTCTTTGGTTTGCATCTTTTTGTTTTCTTCCTGTTTTGATTTCGATTTGGATTGATTAATTTTTTGGTGTTGTTTGAAAGATATGCATACCTGTGCATTGAGCAATTCAGATTAAGACCATGGGAAAATTTCTTCACTGAAATAACTTCTGAAAGATTGTACGAACATCAGTGATATATTTCTAAAAATGATATTATGTTGGAAAATTTTGTTGTTTGAAATAAGTTTACTAATTCCAATCTCTGAGCAAAGTTTTCCATGATCATCTATTATCTTTTTACGCTGTCCCTTTTCCGTAAAGGAATGACTAAAAAAAGATGTCTCCCTGTCATAGTAAGTTGTTTTAGAAATAAAACATTTCTGGAGCTGAATAAAGGACAGTATTAAAAATTCTGATGAGGTCTGAAAAAATATGATAAAATATCAAGATTTTTCAGCGTCACCCCGCTCAGCTATCCATAAAAGAAAAATAAAAAATAAAAATATTAATAAGAGCTGTGGGAAATGTTTGTAAACCCACTGGGATACTGAACAGGTCCGCTGGCAGCGGGTAAATGCAGGCATGGCGCCAAGACAACTTCACCGAGGTACTGAACAGGCCTGCTGGCAGCGAAGCAATGTCGGGTACACGAAAATCTGTAAAATTATAAGAAACCTCTTTAAAAGTCCTTTACTCTGATCTAGAACTTCTTGACAGGATACAGATGTCCGAGTGGGTTAAATGGCAACCCTGTCGAGGCTATGGACGCCTGCTGGCAGCAGTGGCCATGCCAACAGTATTGAAGATTTTATCATTAATATCATGACTTACTGATCTTAAGACTGTTATTAGTTTTCAGCTTTTAAGACATCGCTGGAAAAGATGGTAAATGATGATGTTTGTACTACTTTCTGATGGTTGTTTTTGAGTTGAATTTTTCTTTGCTGTCCTAATCTGAATTGATTTCTTTTGACAGAGATAACTGCTTCTACCAGTGTGTCGCCATTGTTGGCAGCCAATACAATTTTTTCTATTGCCCTATAAGCTGCCTACACCTACGTCTTCTGAACTTCAAATTGTCGTCGCATTTTGCAAATAGACGATATTTTCATTTCTTGCAACACTTGCAAAGTGGTCTCGATTTAGTTTTCACGACTGTAAGCGTGAAAACTCCTCCATCGTTATTTGAACTGTCATGATCTTCTCATTGATGTTCTGATTGGTACTTACCCTTGGTTTATTATTAAATGGCTGGAATGATTTTTCGAACTATGTCCATTTGCCTATTCTTACTTTGATTGCGCAACTTGATTTTTATTTGATTGATAAGGCATTGAGCATGTAATTTTATGGGTTATATTTGATTCTATGGGGGTCATGGTTTTATTTTGGTTTTTATATAATGTGATCCTTATTATTATAAGCTCTTAGCTTGTCAATTTTATAAAATCATTGGTCACAATGTTATAAACTTTGATTACACATTATGCAACAAGCGCGTGGGTAACATATGAGTCTGATTTCATATTGAATGGAAATAGTTTGAAGTTATGCAATGGCGCGTTGATTAAACATTTGGGTTTTGATTTAATGGTTTGAATTATGCAACAGGCACATATTTAACTTTGGGTTTGATTTAACGTTGAACGTTCATGGTTTCAAACAATGCAATGGCACACTGGTATGTCGTCCACCGTTTAATCCTTGGGTTGGCCGATTAATATGGTTTGAACGATGTCATGATTGATTGAACAACGCTGTACTTTGCCATTACTTTGCTGCATGGCGGTGATAATCCCACCACCCTCGCACGCGCACATTAATTTTCCTCCCCTTTGAGCGCTCGTAGCTGTTAGCCCAAACGATTTTGCTCCTGTGTGTTGTTGTTTCTCCAAACCCTACCATGCACCCGCACCATGGCTCCAGTCGTAAGGGCTGAACCCAATGGTAGCCAGGCGTTGTTGATGTTCAATAGTGCTTACAACGACCTTGAGGAATTTGGATGGCTCCCGTTTATACAAAAGTTTGATGGTTTTAACCCTTGTTTGGCTCGACAATTCGCATTAACCTTTGATGGCTGCCGAGCCAAGGTCGGGGATGTGCAATTGGAAATTGACGAGCAATTTCTCAGTTTAGCTATCGGTCTGCCTGCTACTGGATAGAAATGGTCAAAAAATTGCAAAGTGGAAGATGTCCCGTGGACATTGCTCTTCCAGTCACGAAGGGTGAACCCCTGTGACAAAGGTTTGCCCGCGAATATGCTCAAGCAACGTTGACACGACTTGCTGATGACAACCAAGCAGTTTATCACCTGCGAGGGCCGGTATGGTTTCGTTTTCTTGTACCACCTTCGGCTACTTATGGTTTTCATGGGCTATGAGCTTAATATGCCTTATTACTTGCATAGGAGTCTTTTTAAAATGTCTAAAAGATACAAACGAAACCATGCCGATAACAACCTTTTTCACTTTGGGTTAATTAAAATGCTTGTGGTTTGTCATTTGGGGTTACATCGAGACTCTTGGAATGATTTTCTTAATCACAATAATTTTGAGGACACTAGCCCACCACAAGTTGACAAACCTGTGGTGAGCGAGAGCAAGTCGGTACCCCCTATGCCTTATAGTGCTCTATTACCTAAACCCCTACCCGACTCACCTATTGACCTACCCAATTCTGAGACCAAAGATGTCGAAACTGTTAAACCCGTGGCTAAAAGGCCTAAAGCCAAATCTACTGTGAATTCCAAAGGCAAAAAGAACGCCCGATTAATCTCTCGCATGGCAAGAAACAAACCGAAGACTCCTGTCAACCCTGACCCTATCATGGTGAGTGAAGATTCTGACTCAGAGGTGGAACGTTATCTGGAAAGTGAGTATCCCTATTCAGAAGGTCTTTGTAACAAACCCTCATACAACTTTGTCAAAAACCTACCACCTTGCTTGCAAAATAATCCTAATTATCCAGGCATCAAAATGCCTAGTGGAACCCTCGGTGACTCGTCAAAACCCCCTCCTGCTCTATCCGAACCAGCTGCTCCAGCATGTGATCAATGTGGCTCGTGGTTAGAAAGGTATTACCTTGATGTGCCCATGCTACAGTCCAGAATTCATGCTCTAGAGGATCAAGTAGCAAGTCTTACCAGTCAAAGGGCTAAATTAACAGCCTCTGATAAGAAACAGTGAACAACAGGTTCGATTTTGTTTAAGAACGTGGAGTCGGCTACAACGGTTGTTAATTCAAAATTGGCATAGCTCGGGCAGCCTCACTGGTATGACTATCACCTGTTTATATGACAAACTCAAAAGCTCTGTTTACAACGTGGACTTGCTTTGACACATAAGCATGCACTATATGCATAATTTTGTTTTGATTAATCGAATTTCGTTTCCCGAATTAGTTTTGATTGGATTTAGCTTTGATTCGGTTAATTATGGTATGGATTTGATTATTCCGATTTGGCTTAAATTGGATACTCTGTTGCTTATTAAAGTTGTTAATATCTTTTCTAAACATAAAATGTTTCTGGTATTTCAATTTCAAACACAGTCAATGTTTGAATTCGAAATTGGTTATATTCTATATGATATGGTTCGCAATGATGGTTAACTGTTATGATTTCATATTCCATGTCTTTTCGACCGATTCAAATATCTTTCTGTTAATGCATAACCAAAATTGTGAATATATATGAACCATAACTGTTATACCCAACCAATAAGATTCGCATTGTTTGACCGTGTTATCAGCTCGGTTCATATTGCAACAAATATATTGTTTAAATTTGATTTGGGAATGAAAGTGATTATGCCTAGGATTATGATTTGTTTCTATATTTGATTGTTGCCCAGATTATGATTATCACCTCTGTCGATTTGATGATGGTTGTGATTACTATTTTTGGTCATGTCTGTTGACTGTGTAACACTCAGTGATCGAAGTCTTTGGCAAAGTTTGGTTGATGATGTTATGCATGTTTCATTTTGATTATAATCGTAACAGCCTTTTCATATTGGTATTTGATTAAAACAATATGAATCTTATGCACATTGTTACAGCCGTAACAAATCGATTATGATTGTATCGATTATGATTGTGTTGGATTACATCGTATCTTATACGATATGATTCACCATTGATTTCATTGGATATGAAACAGTTTGGTTACTATTTGACCCGATTTTATGACAACTAAAAAACAGAGCATTCTTATCCTGTTTCGATTGCATCCCTTTTGATTTTGTTTAATTGAAGATAATTGGTTTTAATTATTTTAAAAAGATTTCATTTGATTTCTATCTGATCCTGTATGCTATTTTAGACTAGCTACAGAATCAGATGATTCTGTAGCTAAGTCTGTAGGATCAAGTTTTTATTGTTTTGTTACTGAAATATCTTTCTAATTTGATAATTTTTTTCTATTGCAGGTAAATTCGAAATTGCAATTGAGTTGATGAAAAATTAGGGGATATTTCAAAGATTTCACTTGCATTTCATTTTCTTAGTTTAGTTGATCTTGGGAATATCTTCCCAGATTATGTAAAACAATTTGATATTATCCACAAGGAAGTTTTACCTTGTGAAGAGACCTATATATACTTATGATTTTTGTAATAATCATCATCCTCATTCGTGGGAGAACAAGGATATGGAGATTTAATACAGACTGAAGTAGAATTTGATGTTTTGTCACAGCTTTAGCTTCTCATTATATCAACATTTTGTTTCATGTTGTGTATATCAATTTGTATCTAGTTTATGACTACTTTAGCTATCTAGATCATGTGCAAATGATATAATTTTAATCACTGTAATCCATATCTGGTTTCTTCCAATTGTATAAAAAACATAACAATTGTTAATTCAATTTGTGAATGACAGGTTTATCTTCTTCATGAGTTGAATTATTTAATATAAGTTTTTGCATAACATGTTTCCCTTATTTCAGAGATTTATACATCTTATAGTTGTTATGATTTTTTATGTCTTGTTTGTCCTGTTAACACTTCAAAGAGCAGCACAGCCGATCCTTTACGAGAAGCTTATGGACTAACTGGTGCGAGTTTCCTTCCTCCGACCAGCTTCAGAGTTATCATACACAGGGCAGACTTGGAGCATTTCCAGGTCAGTTAGTCTTTTGTTTACTATTTTTCATTAGTAGTTTAGTTCAGATATAAGTTTATTTAGATATAGTTGTTTAATATATTAGATTGTTTAATTTCAGTAATGTTTATTTCTTTTTCATAAAATATAAAAATCAAAAAGATTCCTGACTGTCTTAGGGCAGAAAACACATGAGTTTTGCAGGTTTTAATTAAATCTGTAGGCTGTTTATAGTGTACATTTGTGAATAAGTAATATTGTAGCTGGTAATTAGATAGTTGATTTGAGTTATTATAATAGAAATTCGTAGATTGTATATAATAGTTAGAATAATTTATATTTAGTTTTAGTTTCTTTTATTTAGTTTTAGTTTGTTTTATTAGTTTTAATTAGTTTTAGTTAGTTTTATTTGTTTTAGTTAGATTAGTTAGTTTAGATTAGTTTTCTCTTTGGTTTTCTTAAGAACTTAGAGCGGCCAACGGAGCCGTTAAACTCGTCAGGGTGGTTCATTTCAAACGGCTTGGGTTATTTAGACAACCCCGGATCGGCTCCACTCTCTTAATTGATGGACGAACAATTTCGCTCGTCAACAGACAGTTACAGAGATTATTGAAAGACCCTTGTCAAATCTAGGCCTTTCACCCGGATATTACTGTTGCTTGTTACAGTTAAAGACGGGAGACGTCTCTATAACTAGCAGTAACCCAAGACTGTGCTAACCCACTAAAAGGAAGGAAAGGAAAGATGGAGTAGTAGTCATGGTTGCGAGGTCTACAATCCGCCAAAAGAGAAAGGATCGCTAAATAAACCCCCAAGACACATGTCTTAGAACCTTCACCAACCCTCCATTTAAACCTGCGATTGACAAGCCAACAAAAAACACTACTAAACCACCATTAAGAACTCTACTTCTTGTCAAATAAGGGAGGATAGACCTAGAAAACCCCGCCTCCATTAAACCTGCAAAACTCTTCCAATATTCAGTTCTACTATGACTAGATACTTGATATACAAGAACAAGATAAACAACATGGAAGACATGGGGTTTCCTAAGGTTGCTTCAAAATAAATCATTTGGGTATCGAGGTAGAGGTCATTTTGCAAAATAAAAATAATACTAAACATATTATTACATCTAAATTTAGAGAGAATTTGTCGGGAGATAAAGAATTAGAGAGTAAGAGAAAATTAAGATATTACAAGGAGTTGATCAACCAAATATTAGAAGTATCTATTTGTTTTAACTATTGTAAAGAAGAAACTCAACATTGCTAAAATAAGAACAAACTCTCATGAGATCCATACTGAAATAGGGCATTGGAAAATTGATAAAATGTCGTGGGTCAAAAGAATTTGTCGTCTTTCTCACACTAAGAAGGTTGAAGATGAAAACAACTTTCTCTTAAAATGTCATCCATACACACACAATATATCTTAATTTCAAAATATTTGTTACAATACCAACCTTCATAACGTTTTAACTCATCAAAACTATGGTGATTTAAAATGTTTTTCTTAAAGTTTCTCAAGGACAAAAATAAAAATTCAAAGCAAATCAAGTAATTCCTTACCTACTTTTTAAGGCTCGATAAACCAATGTTGGTCTTAGTGGATGTTAATAATCACCACCACCACCATCATCATAATCATAATATCAACCTTTAAATATTTGGTTTAAAAAATAAAGATTTCATATATTTTGTGTATAATATATATATATATATATATATATATATATATAAGGTAAAATCACATATTTTTATTGGTGGTTCGTAAGGGGGCAGACTTTCATTCTCACCAAATGCCTCTAGGTCTTGGGCCATTAACATGTTTTATTAAGTACCAAGAAGACAAACTCTTAACCAATAAAAAATTGTTTTAGGTTTTATTACAACATTAAAAAGATGGTTTCAATCCTTTATAATATCCCCAAAATACCCATACTCTATCATAAATGAGGCTAACTCCATAACCTAACTCCATGCGTTAAATGATACAATACCCTGATGTATAAATAATCTATATAAAAAAAATATAAAATGTTTTACTTCTCATTTATTCAAATTATAAATTATATAGAAATAATAAATTTGAAGAAAAATAAAAGAAAACTATTTGTCATTACTTATAAAGCTTAAAGAAAAATGTGAATAAAACCCCTTTTGATTTTCACTTCCATAAGGTTATAGGAAACATGTATTTAAGATAGTGATTCTTTGGCTCGTTACTTATAAAGCTTAAAGAAAAATGTGAATAAAACCCCTTTTGATTTTCACTTCCATAAGGTTATAGGAAAAATGTATTTAAGATAGTGATTCTTTAGGCCAAAGAAGAAATTTGATCTTATTAGTGGATTGAAAAGGCTTCAAGTACATTGGTTTATTATTTGGTTTATTATATATATTTATATTTTTCTTGGATTATAAAGATTTTTAACTAACTTGGTTCATGGATAACTTTTTTTTTTCATAATTTTTTCATTTATTATATATGTTACCTCTATTTCCACTTATTATTATTATTAGTCCCGACCTAACTTGGTTCATGGATAACTTTTTTTTTTCATAATTTTTTCATTTATTACATATATATGTTACCTCTATTTCCACTTATTATTATTATTAGTCCCTGCCTTTGGCTAGGGAGTATAGCTTCCACCTTATGGATAGCTTCCACCTTATGGTCAACTATAGTTGAATGAGTATTACGTAATGCATTTTAGTTTATTAATTGGTTAGTTTTGGTGTGCTTTTAACAAAGTTTAGTATTAGTCATATTAATCTGATTTATTTTGTAAACAATTTTTTTTCCATATTTATTGAATTTTATGAATTAAATTTTTTTTATTGGTTGAGAGTTATTTGATGAGAAATATCTTTTTCAAAATTGTTGTAATTAAAAAAATAAAATAATAAATCTGTGAGTTGTCATTTTGGCACATTCTGACATAAAAATGGTGTAATTGAGATTTTGGTAGAAAATTGGTGAAGTCGAGGTTGACACTGCCTTGACACACTGCTAGTTCTGACACTCTTAGCTCTGCCAAAACCTCATTGCCCTCAGCCACCGTGGCTCACCGCCTTTCCATCTCCTCATTGCATGGCCACCTCTTGTCTTTGCACTTGGTTTAATGCATTCTCCACTTGGTGGGGGATACTTACCCTCCACATTTAGAAATTTTATGCATGCGACTACAAACTACAAGCTCTGAGAGTAGCAAGAAAAAATGAATTTAATATTACCCGAGATGAGTGAAGCACCACTAAACCTGAATAGCAATAGAAAAGATGAGCGAAGCACCACTAAACCTGAATAGAAAAAGGATGTATTTAGCACACCAAAGATGAAGAGAAAAATATTGGGTTAAGCAACAAGTAATCAACATGCAATAACTTAATATTTATGGTAAGGTCTACATTTTGTGTCAACATTTCCTTAACAGGTTTATTGTATTATCTAACATTTCCGTAACAATTTTATTGTGTTATATAACATTAGATCAACACAATACTATAATTGAACCAACGACTAGTGGAAAGAAAAAAGACAGTACCTAATTTGAATGTCAGGATTGATATCCTCATCCAAGAGATACTGAAGGAAGGGATCGAACCAAATATGATGACAGTCAAATGGAATATGACGATGGTCAAATGGAATATGATGGCGGTCTTCTTCTCTGTCAACCTCTACACTGAAAACTACACATCATGCTTTGTGGCGTCTCCTAGTCATGCATTTCTATCGAACAGGTTCGCGGTTCAAACACCTCATGCATCTGCATCATATATGATGGATCGATGGATTAATGCCCCACGATTCATGGTATTCCCATAACTGAGTCATGTTCTTAGGGAGAAGAGATCTGTCTTCTTAGGGAGAAGAGATCTGTCTATTTGCAGTTGCTTAATCCATTCAACCCGATCCAACCTTTCATGCGAGCCAACAAGCCTTGGGATAAATGAATAGCTAGTGTATTTCTGGAGTGTCAAGCTCCGAAGCAGATTTCTGGATATGTATCCAAAACATAGTTTTCAATTATTTCACACATCCTTTGTACCTCAACTTAATTGAGCAAGAGACACTTCGTTTCGAAATCCTTAGTCACCATTCAGTTTCTGAGTACTTATTTTTGTTGATTTCTTCACTGTTTTGTTGTCCGACCTCTTTTCATTGTCATGTGCCCCTTCCTTGCCTGCTCGCCAAATCACAAATGATATCAAACCCCATAAGGCATATGAAACACTCGAAAAAAAATGATATCAAACCCCAAAAGGCATACAAAACACTCATGACTTGCTTCCCCTGAAGCAATAATAAAAAACTACCCTCAAGCAATAACCAGAAAAGGGTATAAAACCATCTGGTTGACAATTCAAGGAGTAATTTGGTAGCGCTAGTTGATAAAGGAGAAGTTGTGGAAAAAGACATTATGGGAAGTGTGGTATTATTTTGAAATACCATTGCAACATGCTCAGAAAAAAAAAATAACATTTATGATGGAGACACATGCAAGTTGATTTCTTCCCCTTCGACCTCTTTCATTGTTATGTGCCCCTCCATTACCTGCTCGCTAAAATCCAAATTATATCAAACGCTAGAAGGGATATGAAACACTTGAACCCAAATGATATTAAACCCTAGAAGGCATATGAAACACTCAACTACTTGCTTGCCCTCAAGCAATAACCAGAAACGACTCCTAAGCAATAACCAGAAACAATAGCTATAACATATATTTCGGAGTAGCTCTAGCTGGAAAGGAGAATTTGTGGAAAAAGACATTATGATTTACGATGGATATACATGCAAATGAATGCATTCCACCACCTTTTAGCCATGGGAGAGGGTATATGTATTTGCGACATGTATGGTTGTTACAAGGAAAATCTCTGTGGAAACCGGTAAACCACAACAAACAGAACGATATCTAGAAATCAACTCTAAACTCAAGCATGGTAGATAAATAGAAATGCTAACAAGAGAAGGCTAATATCCCACCTCGTCTGGACATCCAAAGAAGACCATGGTTGATCTCACGACCAAAAGCTTGATTCCTTCAACTTGTCCTCAACAACCAAGATATACAAGCATATATAAATTATATAGAATGTTAGCGTATAAACTAGCATAATCCATTAACATGTATAGCAAATATTCCCATGGAAAGTAATGTAAATATTTGCGACATATAATTGGATGAGAAAAGAGTATTTCTATTAATGTAATAAAAAAAAGTACATAGGTGACAAACTTCTGTAACGACACATATCGGAACCGAGAAACTAAGTCCCTCCAACTGGGCCTTCACCACTTCAATCCTACACAAAGGCAAGCTCACAAGTAGTAGGAGCAATTGAGTTTCTCCTTCTCAATATAGAAAGAGCTTAGGGGATGAACACAAGAAGTTTAGACTTTCAAGGACAAAGGGATGCAAACTCAATATGAAGTGAAATTTCTCCAGAGTGTCTTCGCTCTCAATGTTGTTTGTCTTCAAGGCTTGTATATGGCTCAATTTATAGCCTCCAAATGGAATTGAAGGGTTGAGTCAGAGTGTTTCCAGTATATGGAAGGTCAAGGATCATGGATGGCGTGACATGGCATGGAAACCAAACATATTTTTAATTTTTGAGCACAAAACCCAATGTACATGGGCTGTAATGGAGCAACTTGCATATATGCAAGATGTTTAACTGTGGCCTGCGTATATGTGCAAAAATTTGAATTTTTTATTCTAGAGTGAGCAAAATGGGGGAACTTGAGTTTGTAGAGGGAAATGGAAGGCCATCAAAGCAAGATGCATGGAGTGTGAAAAAAAATGATATAATAGATTCCCCCTAATGTGTGAGGTCATAGGATCAAATGCAATGGTCGAAATACATTATAATTCCCAGAAGTGTAGTAATGAGGACCCAACTGGAAAAATGAGTTACTCATGAGAGTATTGCAATTCATATTGACTCTATACATATGGCTTCCAATTTGGATTACAATGTAGATTCATGTGGATATATATCAAATAGTTGTTCATGGCCATGAATAGGCAATACAAAGTGGACACATGCCGTAGACTATCATAATCACAAATAAGACACAATGGAGTCCAATCTCAAAATCAACTGAAGATATCTGTATACAATGGAGTACAATCCAATCTTCCATGATTATTGAAGTCATATAGGTACTGGTCCGATGAAAGATAACAACAGATATGTGATCTTGCTACTGTGAACTGGAGGTCTTCTACACTATCTATCGAAGGTGTAAGTCTACATGAAGTCGAACACAATGAGACTTCGTTTAATTACCGATCATTGATGTATACCATTAACAAACACAAGACAACCCATCGATAATGAAAGTAAGTGTTAAGGCACTGAGTACATTCAACAAGTGTGAATAAGGGTGTTGAGGTTGAATACTTGAAGAATCCATCGATCACAAGACATTAATGTATTCCCAAATTTTGATGGCGGGAGAACCTACCACTGATGACTGCAAGCTTATAAGTACTCATATAACTCTAGATCTCGATTCCATAATAGATGAGCTAAAGTCGATGGAAGGAGACCCGTTGAAAGGAGAGAATTAAGGCATCTCTCATCATACAACATGAGGTGCAAAGCAATATCTTGATGATTAGAAAGATCCCGAATGAATAATATGTTCACGAACCAACGACCATGTGCGTCTCTCGCGAGCACTAGATGCAAGTAGTACACGAAAGAGACCCTCTGACTAGAAAACAATAATGAAAATTGTCGACAAAGGCAAGGAAACCATCAATAGGGTCTAATGGAATCCAAGACACTACACGAATCCCAATGTGTGAATAGATTTCTTGTCGTCAAACAGAAGGAAAACCCCCCAGTCAGCGACCAATGGAGAGATGCCATCTGCTAGGTTCAAGGTCACCTACCAATGATGAAAGTGGGTCTAGGGTGAAAGGTAGGAAAACAACTTCGTGTGATTTTGAGGTTCACTTGTAAGGGGATGGCCAATACGCAAAGTCAAGAGTTTTGAGGAATGGCCGACACAGGATTAGACTTCCTTTGAACAAGATCACGAGACAAACGAATAACTCAAGCAACATATAGCTAACACTAATCATTGACAAAATTTTGTGACATTGGAGGCATCAACAAACTCTCCATAGGGACTGTAAGAGTAACCAGTCGGAGGAGTAGACTCTAAGTAACAATTTCATCTTCCTAAGGCCATGCTAAATTCAAACCTTGGATGGACTCAAGAAATTGTGTTCTTGTTCAAAGGTGACATTACTGTTGCCGATGGGAGATAATATTCTTTTCACACCCGTCCTTTTTTTTTTCATAGTCAAAGAAGTGTTATGATACAGGAGAGGAAACAAGTGTCGCAAGTAAGCAACTAGTTCCAAGCAATGGAACATACCTATTCTAAATGCAGGGAAGTGCATGTGGGACATGGACACTCAGGGGGATGTTTCCTCTATGGGTAAAGGGTGTTAAGATGCACAATATATATGGAAGGCATTGCGTGGTTGATGCTGAGAATTGTTAGGGCAAGGGGCTTATAATGAGAAAGAGAGAGTTGGCATTAGGCTCAACAATGCAAACAGGATAATGGGATGCAATTACAAGTTAACTCAAAAGTGTCATTTTTCATAGATTTAGTCCCCTAGGCCCAAAAAATCATAAAACAATACCAAGGAGAAATCTTCTAGCCAATGGTGACTAGAGTATTCCTTTTTCATAAATAGTCTATTTAGTCTGGAAAAGGGTTAAACTTGTACCAAAATAGACGTCCTTTCAAACCCATTTAATGAGTATGAAAGAGACAATCTCACTCGACAATCTTTTCATTTTAAGGAATCCGAAAAGAGCTTAACTAAGACTCTAAGATGTTGTTATGAGTAACATATAAAGGGGGAGTCCCGTAGGTAATGGACAGAACCTAGATTGAATAAGAAGAATGAATGTCAAACGCAATGTCATGGCGGGACTAAACAAGACTCCCGAGCATAATAGAAAACTTACAGCATGGGCACCAAAATGAAAAAGGGGTTTAAGCTAGGATGCCCATAGAAGGTAGGCTCTACCACGTGAATTACAACACTTCTAAACAATAGAGAAGGTTATGTGTCACAACTCATTGGGGTTGATCCTAAGGAAAAATGATACAAGAAATTGATCATGCAAAAATGCATGGAGGGGAAAATCTAACCTATATGCCAGTTTCGAGATCATGACCTGTCAGAACAGATCAACATAAAGAAACATACCAAAAAAAAATGTCTCCAAAGTCCTGTATATAAGACCAAAAACACTTACCAAGAAGTTAATAAGTCTAATATAGAAACTTATGATAAAGCATGTGTTAAGGGATACAAAACTTGAAAACAAAAAAAAACTAAAAGTACAATATGTAAAAAGGATCGCACAACCTTGCGGCTTATGCATAGTAGTTCCCCAAGTAGAGCCCATTTATAGGCTCGGTCCAAGGCCTTCTTTGGTGACCAACCTGTAAAGTTTCCAGTTCAAGAAGAGGTTGAAAATCCAAAATCATAGCTTCAAGGATAACCTCATTTGAAGGCAACTCAACATCCATGAAAACAGGGTTCGATAGCTCACAAATACCAGACCTCGAGGTCTCACAAACAAAAAAATCAGACTCAAGAGGAAACGCCAGATTACTAGGGCCCATAGGGGGAGGCTAGGGCCTTCACACAGGTCTTCCGTCGATAGCTAGCAACTCATTGGTAGTTGAAAGAAGCTTGGGAGAACCCAAAACTTGCCAAGCCAAGAAGGATAAAATAATTGTAGAGGATCCTTCATCTACAATAGATCGACAAACACTTATTATCTAGAAGGTTGCAAAAGAAGGAGGTGAGGCTCTACAATATTATTCCAATCAAAGGAAACCATCCCAGGCCTTGGAGGGAGCATACTTGGAGAGAGTGGAATGTTCCCTTGTTAAGAAGGTACATAACTGTAAATGCTAAGGATATGGTCGAAAGACGCATCACCCTCCAAAATAAAAGTGGGATTTCCTAAAGATTGCATCGACAATGCCACTTCCTTAGACTTGTCACTCTCCAAGAGAAGAGTGGGATCGACCAAAGATTTCATCAACACGACCACTTCTTCAACTGTTGGTTGAATAGGATGCGAGACAACATGGTCAAGAGACGCATCACCCCCCAAAACAATAGTGTTTTCGGCCGACGATTTCATTAGTGCGATCGCTGCATCAACCAAAGAAGAATTAGATTGTCAAAAAATCGAAGATGACTCAGAACTAAAAGGGCTATTATACAAGGACCGTGCCATACCATGACAGTGGTAGGGCATAAACGAGTTAGGTGACCTCCTTTGCAAGGTCTACAAAGGAACTTGGGCTTACGTCCTATACATCTAGGCTTCTTAATCATACCAATGCCCCTAGTATGACTTACAGTGGCTGGTGACATACTCCCAACATGACTTGTAGAAGCTTGTATCCGATCTCCAACATGACTTGTAGAGGTCGGTGATGTTTGTGGAGTGTGACTAGCAATGACTAGAGTTGTGCCCCCAAAATGACTTACAGTGGTTGGTTGCAAGTCTTCAACATGACTTGCATAGGTTGTTTACCTATCTCCAACATGACTAGTAGAGGTTGGTGATATGAAAGGCTGTGAAGGTATCATCCTAGATGGGAATGCTTGTGAGGAGAAAGCAATAGGATACAAATTATCCATGTGAGGATATCCATTTCCCCCTGACGAAGGAAATTCATGTAGAGGGTTGCTCGAGCCCACCCCGATGTAATATCAGAGGTTGGAGGAGGATTTTCCATAAAAGAATCATTTGTGGGAAAAGGCATTGTGGATGATGGATAGACGAACGAGATATATGAAGTAGAAACACTGCCCATTTTTCCATTCCATCCTTGAAAAGTATAGTTAAGATTGGGTCTGGAGGAAGGAGGATTTCAACCCCCCATTGTAGAAAATGACTTAGTTATAAGTCCCCCATCAAATGGGAAAGGATTAGAAGGAGGCAACGTGCCCCCTGACCCAAAACTAGTGTCGACGTTGGGTGTCGAAAAGGAGAATGACATGTACGAAGTCATATTAGGCATACCAAAAGAGAAAGGATTAGAGGCCAGAGGAGTTGACTGAGTACTATAATAAGGATTCACCATCAAAAAGGTGCCAAGGGGAATGAATATCAATGATGGTGAAGTCATACCATTCGAAAATATAAAAGGATACATCCCCATGGACCGAGCTAAGCTCATGGACTAGGTAGCGCTAACTGAGGGAGTCATGGGGGCCACAAACCATAACGGACGTTGGAGTCAAAAAAGTACTCAGAATAGGACAATCATGAGCCTAAGTGGTGGAGATGTTGATACCACATTTATTAATTCTACGCCTTTTAGGAGGCGGCTCGGTATCAAACCAAACTGTCGTACTTGACTCAAAAGATGGTGAGACCGATGGGGAGGCTGGTATTGCTCAACGATGACTCAAACCTCGCCACACAAAAAAAAATTCTAAGGCCACCTAATAATCAAATAACACACTCCTAAATAAAACTGAAGGCCAATGCACACAAGCAGGATATGAGGGTTGAAGGGACCTCCCAAACTAAAGAAGGTATGCCTCTCCTAGGAGGGGAAGAGACTCCCAAACAATAGAGTGGAGGTAACATAATCATTTATAAGGACCCTCATGGGATTCACAATGCATTCGAGTCTCCAATTATGTAACGAGGAAAATCTCTATGGCAAGGGGTAAACCACAACAGAGGGAACGACACCTAGAAATCAACTCTAAACTCAAGTATGATAGATAAATAGAAATGCTAAAAAGAGAAGGCTAAGAGCCGACCTTGTCTGGAAGTCCAAAGAAGACCATGGTTGAGCTCATGACCGAATCTTGATGCCTACAACTTGTCCTCGACAACCAAGATATACAAGGATATAGAAATTATATAGAATGTTAGTGTATAAACTAGCATAATCCATTAACATGTATAACAAATATGCCCATGGAAAGTAATGAAAATATTTGCGACATATAATTGGATGAGAAAAGAGTATTTCTATCATTGTAATCAACATAAGTACATTGGTGATAAACTTCTGTAACAACACATATTGAAACCGAGAAACTAAGTCCCTCCAACTGGGTCTTTACCACTTCAATCCTCCACAAAGACAAACTCATAAGTAATAGGAGCAATTGAGTTTCTCCTTCTCAATATAGGAAGAGCTTGGGGGTTGAACACAATAAGTTCATACTTTCAAGGACAAAGGGATGCATACTCAATATGAAGTGAAATTTCTCTAGAGTGTCTTTGCTCTCAATGTTGTCTGTCATCAAGGCTTGTACATGGCTCAAAATATGGCCTCCAAATAGAATTGAAGGGTCAATTAGGAGCGTTTCCAGTATATGGAAGGTTAAGGATCATGGATCTCGTGACATGTCATGGAAACTCGACATATTTTTAATTTTTGAGCACAAAACCCGATGTACGCAGGCTATAATGGAGCAACCTATGTATACACAAGTTGTCTAACTGTGGCGCACGTATATGTGCAAAAATCTGATTTTTTTACTCTAGAGTGAGAAAAATGGGGTAAATTGAGTCTATAACAATGATGATGTAGGCATTGTAATTTTTCTTCCCAGAGAACTGAAAGAATCACCTTGAAGCTTCGCCCAAGGTAGATCCCTTTTGATATATATGTAGCTTAATACTTATCTTCTTCTTATGTCTCTTTACTTAGAAATTTTTCTAGTAATCACGGGTTCATTCATGGCGAGTGCATTTTATTTCCCAAAGAACTCTATGTTATACAAAACACACTACTCTTCTCTGTTGCATACAAATTGCACCAAGACTTGAACTTTTTCTTGAGTCATGGCGGGTTCGCAGGTTCACTTGCTTTTCTTTTTTAAGTCTGATACCATCAAAATACACCAAAATTTTTGTGGTCATCGTAACGACCCTTGTGTATAACTTTCTTCATATCTTTCACATCGCAGGTTCGCGGGTTCCCAAACTCGTGGAATGTTAGGATATTTAAACACTTAGGAGTTAGTTAAGATCTACTTGGTCTAATGTGTCGTTAGGTAAAAGTGTGTTTCTTTAATATGCATTAGTATGCATTTGTAGTTAAGAAATCCGACAGTCACGATATGTTCCCGACATAGAGTGATCCGATGATTCATACTCTCATCGATCTTAACGACCATTGATCCGTGGCTTAACACCTGATTGGTCCATGATTTTTATTTAAAGAGCATGGAGGGTCATTTTCCGATGATTGGCTGTGAGAAATTCTCTTGTAAAATCTCTCTGTAATCTTTTTCTTTTGCATTAATAAATTTCTTAAAGTGCCCGCGTTGGCTGGGGCTGTGGATGTTTCCTTGTAGGGGTTTTACCTAGTGAAAACATCGGTGTGTTGATCATTAATCTGGTTATGTGAGTGGTTACTAAAGGTGTTTGTCCTCTATTGGAATACCTGTGTTGTCGAACATGGTATCAGAGCCTGTTTGAAGACCCGCTCCTGTTGTAGATCGAGATCATGAAGCTGAGTTGACTCATCTCCATTTTTTGTCATTTACGTAAATTTTTGGTCTGAGAGGACTATTCCATTGCGTCTGGAGCACTTGTTTCATTCAGGAACACTTTTCGTTTCACTCGAAAAGGTTTCCGTTTGCCCAAGATACAATCATTACAGTCAGATCTGGAGGTATAAAGCTTGAATACACATTTTTTTATTTTTTTTGCATAGTAGTATTTTGGTTTTATTTTGGTTTTGTATTATTTATTTCTGGGTTGCTACTCTTTTAGATCCGCGTATGCTTTTTCCCCCGCGCCCTGTGCGATCTCGGAAAATCAGAAACAAATAGGAAAAGGTGCATCTTTTGGGTAAGCTAACCGAGATCTAACCCTTGTTGTCATTAAGAAGCGAATTTTTTTTCTTGTGTGATTTTTTTTTTTTTTTAGCACGCTCTCTAACAACAACAACAGTCCTCCTTCTGAACATTACAATATGTTTTGCTAGACCATTTGGTTAAAATTTGCCTTATTAAGTAAGAGGTCTTGAGTTCAAGTCGCTCTTTTGTTACTTTTTTTTTGAAAAAGTTCATGCTAAAATTGTAAAGTGTATTCCACTTCAAGTATAAAAGTGAATCACTATAAGTAGCTTTAATATTTTATTTTAGAGTTGTTTACTTTGCATGCAGCTTTTCTGTTATAAATTAACTTCATTGTAAAAGTGATCCCCACTTCTCTTTATAAAAGTGGGTCACTTCATAAAACAACTTACACTATCACGTGGTCATTTGGTTATCGTTTATGCCTTTTTTTTTAAATGGCATAAATCTCACATCCGAAGTCCATTTTCAGTGCCATTTTTTTTTTTAAAACGCATAACTTTTCGATCTCTTTCCATCCAGATCATCGGTTTCAGTAAAAGTAAATCTTCCAATGGAAATCTCATATGGAAGATTTATTAAGAAGTAAAAGCTTGTACCGGATTACCTTGGGAAAGGAAAAAGAACCCACTTATGATGATAAGAAAGCCAAATGGGCTAATAGGAGTGACGAAGCACATGGACTAATCAGAATGTCCATATCTCTTGATTTAAGGTTCCACCTTAAAGAAATTGATGACCCCGAAGAAGCTTGGGAAAAGATTGAATCTGTGTTTGGTAAACTCAATATTATTCGAGCAAAACAGTTAGAAAATAAAGCACTGACCTTGAGTCCAAGTGATTTTTCTTGCCTTGGAGACTATCTGTCTAAGTTTAAAACACTCGGAATTTTATGTGAAGAATGTAAGATAAAAATGGAGGAAGAGCGTTGCATCTATATTATTCTTTCTAAGCTAGGTAGTGCATATTCTGTGTTTGTATCTACCTTTTATGCCAGGAGAGAGGCTCTAGGGAAAGCTTATTAAAAAACCACTCTTGAGTCCTTTTGTGCTTCTTTGATTAGAGAGGAAGATAAGATTTTACAACTTGGAGTGATCAACACTGGAGGTACCTCCAACAAAGCCTTAGTTTCCCAACAGAAAGATAAACCCAAGTATCCCAAGAAGCAACATCCTTGATACAACAACAAGCAACCTAAGGGTCCCAAACCCGCTCAGACAACTTCAACTCTTAATGGTGACAAAGGAGCAAAATATAAAAATAAGAAGATTGATAGACATTGCAACTTTTGTGATAAAGATGGTCATGATGAGTCTAAATGTTTCAAGAAGATGACAGCTTTAGAAGCAACGATGAAGAAGCACAACATCAATATTGATTCTACTTCTTCTTCTTCTTCTCATGGGCATGCACTTTTCGCTTCTGGTTTTTCCTTCAACACAACTTCTACTTCTTCTTTTGATTAGTGGAT
>JASDQU010684941.1:3356-29129 GCA_032191745.1 Picea mariana | reverse complement strand
GGGGACATGTGCTCACCGTAGAGCACATGAGAACCTCAAAATATCTCTTCATCCAATATCTACATTCTTTCACGCACTTCAAATGACAACATCCTTTATAAGCATATTCCAGTGGATGTGATCCACCGGCTGTCAGTGATAAATCCAAAACCATGTTGATTTTTTTTTTTTTTTTAACTACAAAATGATAAAGCAATAACATACAATGACTAAGTGCAATTTTATAACATGTATTCATTATATGCAAATGAGAATGCAATATAAAAATACACTACACTACACTAGCATGAATGCATGATGCAAATGCCCTACTTAAACTACACTAATCAACATTAGTTGAAATGTTAGGTATAATCATATAACCAATAAAACCATTCCAACATTGTATCAGAATATCTACCCTTGTGCTTCATCACGAACCAAAACAAGGATAAGTCAAGCACAAAAATATCATGAGTTGGGACATACACCATACCATAACTAGTCATAAAGTCCAACTCATGGAGGCAGGAGGGTGGGACAAGGTCATGCAAAGAGGTATCACCACAACCTTGCCTTATCCATCCTAGGACAAGGCCAAAAGAATTAGGAAAAGGTAGATCCCCATCCCCAGTTACCAAGCTAACACTCGAAGATCGAGAAGGGATGAGAAGGAACCTAAGTTAAACACTAAGGTTGTCATGGAGGGAGAGAGAGCAGGGTAAAGGATCAAACCAGGCTTAGAGAAAATTTTTTTCTCCCAAACCAAAGTTTGTTGATCTTGTGTGTGAAACTGAAAAGGACTACAAAAAACCATAGGTTGAAAACAATTTTGTCCTACAGGAAAATGATTGTCATGAGGAAAACTCCCAACCATGTATATAGTGGATTATAAAGGTGAAAAAGAAAAAGTTTGGAAACTCTCATCACAAAAATCCTGCTCTAGGCCAATCATGTGCTCAAAATAATATGTATCCAACCCCTCAGGATAAGACCATAAAACGTCATGAGAATGTTGCAATAAATTATCCATGGGTGGTTGGAACAAATCTATAACCATGTCATCTTCATGTTGCCAAACATTAGTAACAGTCATATATGGCTATTCCAATGGAAATAATTGAAAACGACCTTCAATATCATAAATGTGATCTCCATTAAATCCATAACAAGGCACATCCAATTTACATCTCCCAACATATATAAACTCATCAATATTTTCAATCACATCATCACTTTCATTATAGTAAGAAGGGAATAGTGTATCCAAGGGTTCCTCTAGCACTTCTTCATTTTCCGAATCATAGAATAGAGCAACATCAAAGCCTTGAAAATGAGTATAACTTTCCATGTTATTTTTCTCATGTGTAAAAGGAACAAAAGCTTGGATTACTTCATCAAATAGAGGAGAAAATACTCAGGTTTTGTCTTCATGAGGAGCCTCTTTGTTGATTAGGTCTTCAACATGGTGTGTTTTATCAAAGTGTTCTTCTTCAACATATTCACAAGGAAACTCATGTTCGTGTATTTGGTGATCTTCCTCATGATTCACCTCTTCATGTCCTCGTTCTTCAATCAAATCTTTGTTGTCTCTAATGGAATCATGAGGTAATTCTTGCTCCTCTTTGAGGGATTGGTAACCCTCTTTATGAATCTTCTCTTCAACCTCTTGTTCGTTAATGGATTCTTCATCTTCCTCAACAAGGATAGAACATAACCCTTGCCTTTGGATGGCCACCATGAGATCATGGAGTGTGTCTTCATAAGTTTGTGTTATCAGGGCCCACCTTTTGAGGAATTCCTCAATGAAGATATACTCTTTGGATTAAGAGTATGCTCGACCCAGTCATTTTGTCTTGTTTCCAGAGATAGAAAAAACAATCTTATTAGTACATATTGGTGTATCATATCTATCTTCATAGCATACTTCAAGAAATTCACAAAATGAGTAACAACCAAGGTCGGGTCTCCATCAAATTTTGGACAATTTTTTTCCCCAACCCAGAGAATAGTGATTTGGGTATCCTGGAACATCTTCAATACCTAGGGGGAAACATTCTGTGAAGTGACCAATGTGCCATAATTACATCACTTGGAAATGCACAATATGACAAAGTTGAGATTAGGATGACACCTTGGAAAATGTTAGTGGAGTCGCCAGATGATTCTTCAAAGAAGATCATAAAAGGAAGGTGAGGGAACTACCCTCAATGGAGTCTCTGGGTAAACTTGTAAGATAAGGGCTCTAGGAGAAGTTCACCCAAGGTATGTCATTAAGGAGAATGACTCAATCCTCCCCGACAATGATGCCAAAATGTTATCGTAGGATTTTTACTTATGCAAAGCCCAACACAAGACTCCCAAATCTTGCGTAACTATGGAAGAACTTGCCACTGTCACCTTAGTAAGAACTTCCCTCATTTTAATGATGGAAGAGGTCCGCCACAAGGGAGGCTTCCTTGATGACCTCAAGGGATCAAATATAAAGTATCATAGCCAAGCCTACCACCCCCTCTCTTGATCACCGAAAGATTAGTCTAGGTCAAGGAAAGATAAGAGGTGTGAAGTTGTTTGAGTAACTACCCGAAACAAGAACACTTTGGAACATATATGTAACAATTTCCAAGCTAAATTATGCAAGAACAACCTCTTATGAAACTAGACAAGATAATTTGCAATGACTAATACAAATTTGCAGCAGTAAACAATTATATAACAATGGTAAATGGTTTGTAACAATAGCAACAATTAATGCTAATAAATGCAACAATTGACCATGAAAACTTAGCATACATCCACTAGAACATTATCCAATTGTTAGATGAAATTTTTGAATGAGTTAGGCCACCTTTACAAGAGTATATTCAACAAATTGAAATTTTTTCAGATGATTGTAGTAAACTTTTACAACAACGACAAGAAATATAATGAGTTATCCAATGTTAGTGTTGGTAAAGTTAGCAGAGAGCTTGAGAGTTTCAAAAGAGATTGTTTTATCAATCGATTCACCAAGATAATAACTTCTTAGATCAATGCCTTTATTGGATTATGGAGTCTTATAACAACAAATGCAACTAATCTTGAAAATTGAGCTAATTTCTACCAAGAGGTAGGATTCAAACCCTAAGGTGCAAGCATATTTGGGCATCAGGCTATGAATATTGAGGAGAAGGATTTATAAGGTGCAAGAAAATTTGGGCCCTAGAAATTGTTCCTCCCTTCTTATAGCTTCAATTAGGTAAAATATCAAAAGTTCAGGGCTAAAATCCTAAAGTGCTAACCCTTTAGGGCTTTAGGGTTCTAACCTTAGCAAGGATACTTTCATAAAATTTGGACAAAAATCACCTTGTGAGAGGAATAAGCACTTATGTTTCTCTCTTAGGGTTTCACCAAGAAAGATGTTCAGCGTAAAATAACAAATTTACTATGAAATATTAATAACATAAGAATACATTGCAAAAAATCACTTACTTCATCTAAGAAACCAAGATATAAAACCCTAATTGCATAAACTCCCATCCAAAATTAGCAAAAACCACCCATAAGTGACCTTCCAATCATAATGCATAAGAGAAGAAGAGCTAGTGACCCTTAGAGGGCGAAAATTTTAGAAGTACTCTCACAAATGGTGAAAAGTGATGATGATAAAAATGAAAATAGGGCTTGCCTTTTTATATGAGGCAAGCCTAACATAATTTTTCTACAACATAAAATAAGTGGAGCCCACCCCTTAATTTTCCTTTAACATAATGCCAAAATACAAATATACATCATAAAACCATAAAAAGGGTGACATCATACTCTAAAGAAAGGTGATGTCAAGCTAGGAGAGGGTGATTTCATGCCTCCAAAGGTCAAGTGGCATCCTCTGATGGTGAAAGAGTGTGAGGTGAGGTGTGTCCTCATCCCAAGCCATGTCAATCATCTTCGGAACCAAACCATCCACCAAAAACTAGCCAAGAAGATGATGTCAAAGGCTAGAGGGTGACGTCAAGGGCCTCCAAAGGCCATGTCTAGGGATGAGAGCGATGCAATTGCATTTCCATGTGATGTCAAAACACCTACTACTCCAATTTCCTCTACCCTCTATGCATAAAAAAACCCTGGGATGCTCTACCCAACCCATTTTTGTTGCATAATCACCATAAATACTCAAAAAAATCCCATCTGTCCATTGTCCAAGGTTTTGAGAATGTGAGAGACACTGTCTGAGGGTGGTGAGTCACTAGATGACCCACTTCTCTCCACCACACGTGCCAAATTCCCGCAATAAAGGCACAATGTCCTGGGTACAAGCCTAGGATGTCTCTCAAGAACCATTTCAAGGCCATCCAAAACAAGCCAAAGTATAAAACATCGTTAGGCAAAGTTCACAAGAAACATGAGTCCTTAAAACACACAAAGTAAGTTGCAGCTTAACGTATAAGACATGTAAGATAATTCACCTTAGTATCCCTTTCAAACATCACACCAGCCTAGGACCCCATGTGAGTTACCAATTTTAAGTATGGGAGGGTCTTCATCCAACCCTATTAGGTGTGCCACCTAGACATGAAATAAAATAACCCAGGTAGAGGGATAGGTCCAGAGAATGACAAGGAAAAGTAAAAACCCACCAAGAGTAAGTGTGAAAGTGATATGGTTTCAGGGCTTCCTTCATGGCTTATGGTGCTAATCCATCTCTATGAGGACCTTTGTGGAGGGTGCACTTGCTCTCGAGTTACCCCATATTAGTGTGCCACCTTTTTCCAAACCCCTTTTTGCGTTCTTCTAGCACATGCTTTCATTTATATTTGCAAATTTATGGGTCTCATTTTATATAGGGTTTCAAGCTATAGCATTAATTTTTTGGGACCGGGGAGAGAACTGAAAGAGTAGAGCTCAAGTTGGACCAACTTTTGGTGGTCCTGCTTTGATATGTTCACTTTCTTTTATAACATCATTTTCTTATTCTTTTATAGTAGCCGTGAAACAACCTCTGGGTCTTCAACCCCTCTTCTCATGAGAGAATGGACCTAGCTGAAGTTTAGTATAATATGATAGGATCCAAGATGGGAAGTGTTAAGTATGGTAGGAACGAAACATTACCCTTGGGAGGGCTCCCCAATAGTACCCCTTTTCCCTGGGCGATGCCAACACATGACTAGGGCACATAAGCTGACCACCAAGGTGAAACAAGGAAAATGACACAATTTCCCAAACCAGTCATCCATTATCCAAATTCAACCAAATATCCTCATCCACATCCCTGACGAATTAAGTACGGAAATTTGCATGAAAGAAGGACTAGCATACCTCATGGTGACAATATATTACCATCTTCCATTCTCTAGGTTTCTTGAATGTGATGAGCCTTAGTTGATCTGTGCTAGGAGGAAAATGAGGGGGGTTTTTGGGCTGCCATTTGTGGACATACTGATCATCATCATCATCATCATGGTGTAGATCATGTTCTCTATTTCATGCTAATAGACATGATCTCTTCTAGTTACCCCTAGGCATGGGGGGGATAACAATACTTATTCATGAAGATATAGGTATGAACATTATAACATTGAATCTAAATCGGGGTGTTTTAATTCTCAAGCTACTTCCAACATATAAACTATATAATTACATACATCAATTATTTGTGTGATTGTTTCTATCTACGTACAACCACAACTAGCACAAACACCTAGAAGGTGTTTGATAAAGGTTGATTGATCTTGTTATTGTTTCTGCGACTGTATATATGTTTTATGTGTGATGCTAAGCAACACGCCTCAAAGTTGTTTGATATATGCCTCTATGTTTCATGTATTGTGCTAGGATAAGCACCTAAAACGTTTTCGCTATATACCCATTACCATTAGTAATTTGGTGATGGTGTGTATGTATGTATATGTGTGTGTGTGTGACAAATATTTGTCTCACTGAATGCAAGGTCTCAATCTACAATTTCTCAATGATTGTGATGATGATGCCGATGATGATTGATGTCCATTGAGACCAATTGGTGTATTGGACTTTAAGAAGGTAAGAGATTACTTCAATTTCTTTAAAATTGTATTTCTATGCTAAAAAATAATTGAGAGAAACGTTCCAAGATCACCATAGTTTTGATGACTTCGGAGGTTAGGAAGGTCGATAATGTGGAAGATATTTTTAAATTAGGATCTAACATGGGTATAGGAAGGGAAATCCAAGAGGAAGGGTTTTTCATCTTCTACCCGCTTAGTGTTACAAAGGTGACATATTCTCTCTTCCCATGGTGTTTTGGGATTTGTCCAGTGCCCAATCTCACTATGTAGCTCATGAGAGTTTGTTCTTATTTTAGCAATGTCGATTTTTTCCTTTGCACTTTTCAAAACTAAGAGGTAATTTTGATCTTCTAAATTAGGGTTGACCACCTCCTTGTTGTATCTTAATTTCCTTTTATTCGCTAATTCTTTATCACAACACATATTCTCCTTAAATTTAGAAGTGATAATATTTGTAATATTATCGATATTCTGCATGATGGTTTCTTTTTGTATTCCCCAATGACTTAGCCAAGATTTGACATCTTTATGCCATCCCTGCTTGAGTTGCTGGTGGTTTTGGCTAGAGTTTGAAGCAATTTTGGGGAGCCTCTTGTTATCCATGTTGTTTATATTGTTCTTGTACGTTAGGTATTTAATCATAACAATGTTCTCAATGGGGGAAATACTTGCATCTATGAGGATGATAGGATAAGGTGTATTTCCCTTAATTTTGAGATTATAAGTTATAAAATTCTTTTGGGTCTATTCAATCTTTCTCTAGGATAATCTAGATATACTGCAACCCCAAACTTCACATCCATATAAGATAACTGGAGTGACGAGAGTGTGCAATCCCAAACTTCACATCCATATAAGGTATGCTGATTTACAATTGTTTTCGAGCCCATAATAAGCTTTCCACCCTCTATTTACAATTTTTTCAATGCTATAGTTCCAATTGAGCTTGTGGTGGATATCGATTCCAAGATACTTGTATGAAGGCACTTCCTCCAATCTATTGTTGTCATAAAAAAAAGTATTGTATTTGATCCTTTTGGATTTAATTATCATAATATTTGTTTTGTCAGTGTTCATAGTCATGCCCGTGCTATAAAAGAAGTCTGTGAGGGTTATTGGTTGCTTACCTAGGTCACAGGGACTCTTTGCCATAAGAAAAATATCATCATCATAAAGAAGGAATATGATGACTATACTAGCGAGAGTCGAGCCAACACAACCCGCGTCCTCCAAACAATCTTCTAACTTATCAATATAGATGACGAAAAGGGTAGGGGCTAGGAGACAACCTTGCTTGACTCCTATATTACAATTAATTTCTTCCGACCAACCCTCAGTGTTCCTAAACTTGGCAATAACTTTCAAGTTAATCAATAACATTGTAGTTAAAGTCCCAATAATACCAATAAACATTAGGGTTAAGGTTGTATTGTGAAACAATGCAATTTTGCTTCACTCCACTGGCCAGATAATGTTAGTGAATGATTAATGAAATGCTATTTATCAATAACGAATCTATTCCCTGGCTTTGATTTGAAATTGCATTCCCTAGCTTTGATTTGAAATTGCATGGTGTAGCTTATCTAGATATATTACATTATGTATTGGTTCATGTGACTTGATTGATATTTAATATTTAATATTCTTATCAATTTGTCTCAAGGAAGTAGACAATCACAATGTATGGTTGTGTTTAGTAACATCAAGATTCCAATATAACTTGAATAAGATTGATTAAAAAATAATAATAAAAACCAATACTCTTTGCAAAGGAAACTACTCTCTACTTTACGTATTACACGTTAATATATTGTTTTTATAAATCTACATTTTACTAAAATTTATACTTATTACACGTTCATATATTATTTCTAAAATTCTAAATTTTAGATAAATTTAATTTTTATTGGTATGGATAAATAGTTTTTATGATTTATGTTGCAATTTATGAAACTTCATGCAAACGCAAAATGACCTTCCCAATACGCCCAGAATTGTAATTTAATAAATTGTGGAGAGTATGCTCAAATCAGACTTGTAATTTAATAAAACTTTGAAAGTATAATAAAAAATCATATAAAACCAAAATGGAAGTTGGTTTGGAAAACTTTGTAAATGTTTTTGGTTACTTGTTAAGCTTTTCATTTCTATTTTTTTGATTGCTTTGGTGTTAAATAAAATGTGAGGTATACTTCTCTCTAGCTTATGATTAGAAAAACATCCCATCAATGGCTATGGTGGGTTTTTAAAGAAAAACATTATGTATTTATATATAATTAAAATTGTTATTGTTATTGTTTTTATTTTTATTTTTATGAAGGGAAGATATGTGAAAGAGAGGTATATGTAATATTTTGTTAATTTATTCTATTTATTTTAAATATTTGAAATAGAATATGTGTATGTGATAGTTTAGATATGCAATTTGCACTTGTGATACTTACTAGATATTGAGTGAGATAATACATTTCACTATTATGTTTGGTTATATATACGTCATTTTAATGATTTTGATGTATTTATGGATAAATTGTAATACGTAGATTGTCTCCATTCACATAATTAACATGATGATATTGATTATGATTTGTTATAATTATGATGTGTGATTCATTAATTATTATATGTGGATTTCCATGAACGCAATTGATACGCTTGTTAGAAATCGTGGTGTAGCATGTGTATTAATTAATGTTCGATAATTGTGTTTTGACAAGACAATTTATGATGAGCATGAGTTCATTGTTATGTGATATGTTGTGAGCATGAGATGATCGGATAATATATTCAATTCAAAGCATCTATTGATTATGCACCTTGTGGAAGCCCACAACCATGAAGGATTACCACCAGGATTTACAATTATGAGTCTAGGGCGAAATAATACTCTCACCAAAATTTTTACTGGTTATTGTAGTGATCCATGATCATTAAATTGAATCAGAAACAAGATAAAACCCTTAAATTTACTGGTTATTATACTTTTTTCACGAGTATTCCCATGGCCTATGACAACTACCCCTTATTATTATATTATTTTTTCTAACTACCTGATTGGCCTATTTATTATCCACCAACTTTCAAATGGGTCTATTCCATTCCATGATTATGACGACATTACATTCACTATCCCCTTAGGTACTCCATATCATCCTCCTTGGGTGCATTGTAGTTACTTTAAATGTGTATGTATTTTTTATAGGTAACATATCCCATAAAAAACTGCCCAAGCACTTCCCCTCATTATGAGAATGGTACCCAGGGTAAACCCTAGATTCTTTAGGGCATAAGGCCAAGTCATCAACCCATGAATAACTTATCTATGGCTCGTTAACAATTAGCTCATTAAGAGCAAGCATGTCACAAAGTGGGATTTGAACCCAAGTGGGGAGGGTAATGACTTTTTCTCACAACCGCTCGAGCTACATTCAATTGACACTTGTATATTACCTAGGGCTTGAGAGCCTTTCAAAGGTCTGGGGCTATAGAGCCTTTCAAGATGCTAAAAGTCAAGTAGAGCCTTACAATAGTTTTTCAATTTTCAATGTCTAAAGTTGAGTAGACACTTCTAGTAATGTTATGACTTTGGATGTCTAATGTACTCATCCATGTGATAAGTTGTACAATCATCCCATGAGGAGGGACCTATAAAGACTAGTCTTAGCAAAGGGACCCATGCCATGGCAAGTAGGATCATTTGAGTAAAAGGAGGAGAAAATTGAGGTTTATGATGACGAGAGATCGAATGGAGATCAATTAATGGTTTGTGTGGCATTATTAGTTAATACTATTGTTTGGTTATTGTTGATCCTATTTATTTTGATAATGCTTGTTTCATAAACATCCCACATTATGATACATATAAACCAAGATTGATTGATTCTTTTTTATTATTGAAAAATTATGATACATATAAACCAAGATTGATTGATTCTTTTTTATTATTGAAAAATCTGAAAACTTACATGTGATAACTACATAAGCACATCCTCACATATATATTATTATACATATAGTAAATATGTAGATGGATTATGAAATATTAAGCCACATTACGATACACATATAAACCAAGATTGATTAATTATTTCTTATTATTGGAAAATCTGAAAACTTACATGTAATAACTACATAAGCACATCCTCACATATATACTACGTATAGTAAATATTTAGATCAATTATGAAATATTAAGGAGATCACATAAGCAAATCCTCACATATATACTATTATACGTATAGTAAACATGTAGATCGATGATGAAATATTAAGGAGATGCAATTGTATGATTATTGGATAAAATTGCATAATTAATTGAGATATGAGTGCAACTATTAAATAAGTGAAATATTTATTTAGTATCTCAGTTGATAAAAATAACCTTATTAAAATAATATAAATATATGTATGTGAATATATAAATATAATCAATGAAAGACAACAAAGGAAATCCAAAAATTATTACAATCAAATGATTAAATATAACAAGGATTAAGTAGAATTGTTATAAAGGAAGGCCGCATTCAAAGTAAGAGGTGCCCACTACACACTTTATTAGTCCCTGCCTCTGTTGGGGACTATAGTTTTCACTTCGTGGTCAAACTACATTGACTTTCTATTTATTCATCTCAACTTTGTAACGATACTCAAAGTTTTGTCAAAATTCCATATTAATTGAATCTATTTATAGAATTAAATGTATTTTCATATTTATAAAATTTGAAAGATCGAATTTTTCACTAGTTAAATAATATATGATTTGACATTATTCCCTTGAGTATGTGATTTCTTTTTGGGAAATTGTGAAAATTAAAAAATCATTTTAAAAAACAAATTTGTCACTAGCCATTTTGGGAGGCACTAACAATGTAGTGAGTCGGGCTTTACAAATGCAGTGAATGGTCACTATACTCGATGCTCTTCTCACCTAGTTTGATGTGATCATAGTGGCAACCTTCCCTCCTCGCCATTGCCTCACCAACTCATCATCACTTCACTACCTCCTCACTGCCTCAGAATAATTGGACTTGCTATCTAAACTCTTAGTTCATTCCTTTAACACGATACCTCGACTATTCATTGCCATTTCCAATCCTTTTCGATCTTTCTTCTACAACGACGTCTCTAATCCTCATCTCTATACCTACATCCTTTTCTAATTCTCATCACTATCTCTAAATAGTCTTCATATTATCTATGTAATTGTGCTATGATGGATAGACCAAACCCTTAAAGAAGATGAAGAGTGTAGAAAAAAAACTTAAGCTTGGAAGTTTTCACATGTTCACTGGAAGTTGTGGGTTATCCACCTAACATTGGTGCATGTCCTCGTAGCCACTTGGAGTTAGATGTTGTTGGCTCTTTCCATGCTCACGCACGTCCTTCTTAACGCTGGGGGGTTGAAGACCCAAGGTTCATCCAGAGTTGACCAACAAAACCCCAAGGCGTAGGCATATCAATATTCAGTCAAAGACTAAAGAAGGTCTCACTTGAGACACCATGAGAATCAAAGAGACCATCTGGTCTTGTGTTGGTGATGAAGGGTAATTACACAGGGAGTCCATTCAGGTTGACATTCATACATTCCATTGCATTCTACTTAAGACTTAACACTATGTAACAATAACACATACATTCATTATATATATGATAAACACATCCTAGAACATGAATCACTGCAACTTTTATTACATCCATTCAACCAATCACATACATATATCAAGCAATTCATCAATTGATATAAACAACGCCTTGCACTCTTATACATTCTCACAACACTTCATTACATAGTGCCATGCGCTTTCTCTAAGGCTCTGTAGATGTTACAAAACCAAGCTCTGTAGATGTTACAAAACCAAGCTCACAAAAGCTGAGCTCAGAGTGAATCCATTGAATGGAAAACAACTACTGACTAATCGACGAACTAAGTAACTCTCTCTCTGTCGTCGTTGCTCCCTTTTATATTCTTCTTTGCTCTAGTGCTCAATCACTTTCGGTTCTGCTCCACTTGTTCTGCAGACTACCAGTCCCGCACACTTCTTCCACTTGCATGCAGTCCAGGTCGCCTATTTGGAGTAGTGGTTGTCCCAACTGACTTGCCATCTCATTCCTTAACTATTCCATGATCTCTCATGCTACCAGAGTAATCATTTGGGAAGATTTCCCGAAGATTCTTTTCTTGATTCCGTCATGCATGCAGTATTTCTTGATTTATGGCACGCATTAGGATGGTGCACACATAGAAAAACTTGGACTTGGACGCATAACAAAACTTGTACTGACATGCGTGCCTCATGCCAATGACTGCACAACTGCTAGATTGCGCATAAAACTGTGGTGTGCTAAAAAAATGTAGTGCACGCATGCAACCTTTACCCAAAACTTTGGGTGCCAATAGATGCTCAATCCAACGATGAGTATTGCTATGACAAGAATAGCAGTGAGGAAATAGGTTTTCATAACCCTATATTATATGTTAGGATTGGTTGCCAAGGTCATTAAATTCTCTCCGATCATAAGAAAGAAATTAATTTCCGAGCCAAGCTCGTCATAATAATTGATGCCTCTGCCGACATATATCATCACAAACAATGGAAAATCAAATTTTCTTCCAGATACTTCGTTCAACGAAGGGAGCATCATAGCAATGGCACTTTAGCATTTATTTCACTAAAGATATATCATGTGAGATTCATTGAAATTAATCTTCATGCCGAAGTATCCACCCTACTTTCAAAGCTCCTTAGATTGCCAATACTAAGGTAGTGCCTGAATCAGAGACAAAGCTTTCAAACCTTACGTTGCAGCTCCTAAACATATTTTCTCCTTTCCCAGTCCCAGCTTGCAACTGCAACTAGAATTAATTTAAGCATAAAGTCACCATGTGGTTGGTATGCAAGACGAAGGAACTGGTGTTGTGCATCCATGAAAAGTGAAGGATATCAATTAAGTCATTGGTGCTTTAGCAACATTGATATTTGTTTGGCCTAGAACATTGTTGAAGCATCCATGGGTGAGCATCAAGCTTTGTACTTATCTTCAAAGGACAATATGCCACCAAATCTCTAGTCCCAACCCCAGCTTTGGATGAAAAGTTAAATGAATCTTCTTTAATTGATGCCAAAGTAAGAAAAAATATGAACCAAAACAAAAAGTTGTGGACTGCTTTCCCATAATTCATTATAATGTAGAGATTCATAACATGAGATTAAAATTATATGGCTCGAATTTGTTAAATGAAGGTTTTCTTGCCTCTTCTATTAAATGAATCTAGAGGGAAAAATAAATGGAATCAATAGAAGAGAAATATGTTTATGGAAATAATTCACCAATTAAGAAGTTGTGGATGATGCAAAATTCAACAGGATGTGATATGTTATTGGAAATTTCCAACAATTGCCACAAGGACCATTTGCAACATGCAGACAAATTGATTATGTGATTAGTACTCCTCTATCTCCTATACAATGTGAATGCATTTTAAATCTACTCACACTATCATGTTAGTTCCATTGTTGCACAATGATGTTTGAAGGGTCAATATCAGTGCTTTAACATTAGCACCATGATCCTCTACGATGTTCAACTACACAATGGCTCCAACGCATTGTTAACGACTTTGGGTTGAACCTCTCCTTTTTCAAGAGTTTTCTCTCAATATGCTTAATAGAAAGACAAGGAGAGATTGAATAGTGACCTTCTATGTGCTCATGTGTGGGGTTGAGGGAAGCTAGCCTCATCCTATGGGTTGGACATAATGCTCAAGACGCATGCCAAGGCCAACCACATGCTATGGATAACTATGCATGGATTTATTGAGGAGTTAAATATATAAATATAAATATCTGTGTGTGTGTGTGTGTGTGTAAAATAGATAAATATGATTGGCACATAACTACTTACAAGGTCAAACATCTCACTTTGTAGTTTCCATAAAACTTTCTAGAAATAAACTATGTAGGAAGTTTTGACATGTCCAACGTTTCAAGTGGGCACTCCACCCATTATCAGGGACAACAAAAGCTCAATAATTTGAAGAGAGTACGCTGAAATGTAGATTTAAAGGGTAAGAACTGGGAAATAGTCATTGTGAAAACAAGAACATATTGTGAAAAATATTAAAGTAAGAAATATTAAAATAAGGGATATTGATGATGAGTTAACCTTTGATAAGAAATAAACATCGGTGGGAGCTTCAAAATAAAAAATATTTTAATATGAGATTAGAGTTGGAGTTGAGCTTACATGGAAAATATCATTAATGAGAAAATATAGATTCACCTTCACACTCTGGATGAGTTGAAATGGCGGCTAGGGTTCCAGGGTTTTGGTGGCTTGTACTCAGAGTGGTGATGAGGTCCGATTGCGTCTCGATGGAGGATTCTATCCAATCAGTAATTTATACATATGATACACTATCATAGTATTTAATATTTGTACATTCTCTAGTATTAACGTCGTTACTTGGTAGTCTCCAGGAGGATGAGGTGGCACTAGAGGGGATCTATTTTTATGGTCGACAGGAGGGAACGTCATTCTAGTCATTATTTTGTACTGGATCTGGATATGTACAAGATTTTTTCATTTCGTATCTGCGGGTTTTTGGTTTATCAAAGCAAGAAGAATTTAATATCGTCACCAAATCCATTACTCCTTTGCTTTCGACAAATTGGGTGCAATCCAAGGTGTTTGGATCAAGTGAGGTGAGGCATGAGTATTTTGACATTGGGTTGAAGGTTGATGAACCTGTTTCAAAGTTTGGAGGTAGGGGTTTTATCGGTTGTTTCCTAGACCAACTCTTTAGTAGGGTGGTTACATTTCTACCCAAGGAACATGACAGGTAAAGAGAAAGCGTAGAGTTGGTTAAAGGTGAGGCGAGGGGGGGGGGGTGTTCCCTAGTTGTCGATGAGGGTATATGAGGGTAGTCACCCTCATATCGCATAGAAGGAAAACCCAGTACCCATCAGTTTATACAGTAAATGTAAATGAGTTTTAAGAGGCCAAATGGAGAAGACTCAATGAAAATAACGCTCTAACTCAGAAATCTAGACTGGTATGCGCAAGCAATTGGCGTCTTGGATCAACTTCAGTCAGTAAGTTGTAGGAAAAATAATTTGGTGAGAAAAGTGTAGAGGTTTGCCATGAACATCAGGCCTTCCAATAGCCTAAGGAAGAAAAACTTAAACACAAGATCCTCTTGGATTCAAATTTCAAGGAAACTGAAAGAAATCATAACAACATTATAATCAAACATTCATCATAATACAGTCACAAAAATCCATGTGAATCAGTCAATCATGAAGTCTCTTAGTATCAGAGGCAAATAAGATGGAGTAATAAATATGAGTTAGATTAATCAATAAGTCTCAAATCAAGACATAAGCAAAGAACCAGTGTTCTTCATCAAAATATTACAATAGCAGGGAGCCTAGCTCAACCATTCAACCTTTAAAAAAATATCAGAACTAACTACTTATACTCATAACTGCTGCAACCACCAGGAGTGTGATCGAACCATTGCATTCAAAGTTTTCAGTTGACGGCTGCTCTTTCAAACTGTGTAGGCCTTCTTACATCAGACAGGAGCCCGGATCAATGCGGGCTCTATGAGAAAATCTATCCACCCCCATGACCCTTTTCTCCATGCATTCCATTTATGGGGTGAGACGAGGTCTCAACCACTGCCCCCATTTCCATTAACTATCTTCATCGGGATCAGGACGAGGCCTAACACCCATGAATGTTCCAGGCAGTGCCCATGACTTCTTTGAGTCAATCCCAACGCCTTGAGGCCAACCAGATATTCTTCTATGACCAAATACGTGCGCTATCGACCTTTGGCGCAACTCCTCTCCATCGCTCCATCTTCAATGTTTCCTAGGGCCATGACCCTACACAATTGCGTGATTGCGGGCACTACCAAGGGTGGTCTGAAAGCAAATCGCTTTTGTCCCTGCAATTCACCATGAACCACCACGCGTCCCTTTCTAAAAACCACGGTTCTGATTGCGGCCCGCCCTTGAGATTTTAAAACGTGTGCACCTTCCGACCCCACAATTTGGCATGACCATTGATCTTGTGATCTAATATTAGGCCCTCTGATCAACGACTCAACTCTGGCATTTTTAGATTGACGGATCAGATCTTCCCCTTCAAAACAACAGTCGAGATTTTCTTCATAGATCGGCGTTCGAAAATTTCAATTCTCAAACTGCATTTGTCTTCTGCTGCTTTTATCCAGAGCGAAGGATCTGGCGACGCGTGGCTCCTACTGATCGACGACTCAGATTCTCTTTGGGCGTTTCGGGCTTCGGACCTTCGGGACTTTGCAATGTTTCTCATTTTAAAACTCCTGAAGTAAAACTTCGGGAGTGACAGATCTGATGATGCGTGACTCTTTGTTGATCAACGAATTAGATCTATTTTGGGCCTTAGGGACTTTGGGCCTTCGGCCACTTCGGTAGCTTCAACAAATTCGACGCTTTGGCGACTTCAACTCTTCAGGTCTTCGGGACTTCTAAGCATTTCTCATTTAAAATCCCTTGAAGCTCATTTACCTGACGGCTTGGATCGACTGCCACTTGACCCCTTTAAGATCAATGGTTCATACTCACTTCAGGGCCTTTTTCTCTGGCGCTATACTTCGCGCAAGTTAGCACTCCCGAATGCCCGTGAGCTGCTGATCTGGACTGTTCTGGGAATCTTTGCCATTGAAATATTAAAACTGCCTTCTGCTTATGCTTCAATTCCAAAACAGATTGCTAAGAAAGCTGTGCTTTGTGTTCATGGCTGCGGCCTACACGATCAAGGATTTGGACGACTGGCTGTGAGCTGAGAAAATAGGGAGACTAGCCACTGAAACACAGGATGCAAGTTCTCACAGTTGGATAAATAGAGGGGCTTGGGGCCAAGATTTCACTCAGGTAAGATATTTAAGGAAAACAAGGGTGCACAAATGAACAAGGGAAAATAAAGAACGATTTACAAGATGAAGGGGGAAAAACTTAAGATTTGGTTTACGAAAAGGATAGAGACAGGGAAAGACTATAAACTTAGGTATATCGACACACACATATGGCCTTGAAAACCCTATACGATAACATTTGGCTCCACAGGGGATGGCATGCTCCCTCTGAGCTGCCAAGAACGTGCAGTTCTAGTGCCTTAGCTGTTGGGCTATGGAGTCTAGCTCAAAACTTCCGCTGAAGAAAATATGGAGATATGTACAGTACTCTATTAAAAATGAAAACAAAGACATGGGATCTAGAAGGAGCTTATTTATGTACACTCCTAGACTAACTAATTTTTACAAAGTGCTAGGTGAAAGTGGACTTCCACCAGAGCCAGTCAGGTAACCTCCTAACTGAAAACTTATTTACTCTGTCACTGATCAAATAAAGATAATGAAACTATGAAAACAAAACGATTACATTTTTCAGCTCTCCTCTTAGTGCTGAAGGCAAGATAAAGTTTGGAGGCTTTGATACCTGGAAAAAAAGCAACTCCATGTACTCCCCTACAGGGTCATAAAATAGGGGATGAAACTTACTGGGTTGGTAACAAAAAACATGCTTTGTCTTACAATTGCTCACATCCGGCTGAATGTCCATGGCAAGCACATTTGAGTGAAACCATGATGCAAGCTTCTTATCCACTTCCTCTTTTTCTACTCTGATAATGTCAACCAACTGAAGGCAAGAAATCTCTTCATGTATATCAATGATTGGGTGCTTCTCCCTAACATGTTGCTCAATGTCTTCTACAGGCCCAGGATGGATGATTTCCACCCAATGCTTTTCCTTACTGAATAAAGGAAAAGGATCTATAGTGTGGTCTTGGAAATCCTTCATATCCACATTGGAATCTGATTCATAGCTGTCATACAGAGGCTGGCTGCTCCCCAAGTCAACAAAATGTAAGGTAGGGATCTGCTCTTCTTCATCTGAGTACTCATCAAAGATGGGTGAGCGCAGAACTCTTTTATATTGCAAATAAAAATGAGGGACCTCTTGATTCTTCTCTTCAGTCCTAGGTGAAAACGCATCACAGGAAACCTCTTGAAGGAAAAGAGAAGAATCCTCCTTCACAACTATCTCTTCTTTTACAAATGAGACAATAGGTGCGTCAGGGGAAAAATATGATACATCTATGGCTATGCAATCATCAACACTATCAACACTCATATCTGGAAGGCCGTCTTCTTGGGAAATAGAAAGAGAAAATATTTCATCCACATTTGCAAAATACTCGCTTCTATCCTCACTTTCTCTTTCAATCAAATCTTCACCAGACTCATCACACGAGGAAGACTCTATCATCTGCTAGATGTGGAATGAAAATTTCTTACAACAATCATCCAAAATAAGATGAGACATGTAAATATTCTCGTAATATGAATTCAAAGAATCATTATAATCCTTCAAAGAATGGATATTAGTAGCACAGAGAGATTGACACCATTCACGAGCATCTTCCTCTAAAGAAAATTTGAACATATTGATCAAGACATCCTCGTGAAAGAAGCCATGTTCAAGCATGCATATATGAAATTTTAATAAGTTCTCACCAGGATGGTCATGCTTGCTTCCTCTGAATCTCAGAATATTATCATCCCATTCATTTATAGCCGGGACTGGATGTGGATAACCAACGATGGCTGAGAAATTGAAGGGGGCAAATCTCTTGGCCAGGATAGCCTCCATAGCCTTTTGATTTGTCTCCCTTCAGTGGAGTCACCAATAGATTCTGCACAGTGGATTCACCATGGTGAAAGATAATCAGTCAGAATTATGTGTCCAACTTTAGTTCACCATCTAAAACCAGCTCTTTGGAATGTCGTTCTTTCCAGAGAGCTTTTCAATCCGGGATAACAACAAAAAGCCTTCTTGAGAAATCTTTCCTTTCCTAATAATCCTCTCTGGGTCAGGTTCAGGTGTAGCCAGAGGCAACTGTGGAGTAGACCTCGTGTGTCTGCCCTTTGGAGCCACAACTGAAATAGTGGAGCCGCCAGGTGCAAACTGCAATCTTCAATGGTACTGATATCTGATGCAACTTTAGAATCAAAGCTTCTTTGTCGTTCTATCCTAAGGAAATGTCTTCAATTCGTTCCCTAACAATGATGCCAGAAATGTTAGCACTAGAAGTCACCCTCAGATTGCATAGAATGTAATCCCAATACCCATTAGTTTATATAGTAAATGTAGATGAGTTTTAAGAGGCCAAATGGAGAAGACTCAATGAAAATAACGTTCTAACTCAGAAATTTGGAGTGGTATGCGCAAGCAATTGAGGTCTTGGATCAACTTCAGTTAGTAAGTTGGAGTAAAGGTGAGTAGGAAGAAGACTTTGGTGAGAAAAGTGTAGAGGTATGCCATGAACATCAGGCCTTCCAGTAGCCTAAGGAAGAAAAACCTAAACACAAGATCCTCTTGGGTTCAAATTTCAAGGAAACTGAAAGAAATCATAACAACATTATAATCAAACATTCATCATAATACAATCACAAAAATCCACGTGAATTAGTCAATCATGAACTCTCTAAGTATCAGAGGTAAATAATATGGAGCAAGAAAGATGACTTAGATTAATCAAGAAGTCTCAAATCAAGACATAACCAAAGAACCAATGATCTTCATCAAAATATTACAATACCAGGGATCCTAGCTCATACATTCGACCTTTAACAAAATATCAGAACTAACTACTTATACTCAAAACTGTTGCAACCACTAGGAGTGTGATTAGACCATTTCATTCAAAGTTTTCAGTCGGCGCCTGCTCTGTCAGACTGTGCAGGCATTCTTACGTCAGACGTGAGCCCGACTCAGTGCGGGCTTTGTGAGAAAATCCGTCCACCAGAGAGATTTGGACTGACAATCGCCCCCAACGACCCTTCTCTCCACGCATTCCATTTATGGGGTGAGACGAGGTCTCAACCACCGCCCCCATTTCTATTAACTACCTTCATCAGGATCAAGACGAGGCCTGACACCCATAAATGTTCCAAGCGGTGCCCATGACTTCTTCGAGTCAATCCCGATGCCCCGAGGCCAAGCAGATATTCTTTTGTGACCAAATATGGGCGCTTTCGGCCTTTGGCGCAACTTCTCTCCATCACTCCATATTCAATGTGACCTAGGGCCATGACCCTATGCAATTGCGTGATTGCGGGCACTACCAAGGGTGGTCTGAAAGCAAACCGCTTTCAGACCACAATTCACCATGAACCGCCACACGTCCCTTTCTAAAAACCACAGTTCCAATTGCGGCCCACCCCTGAGATTTTAAAACGTGCGCACCTTCCAACCCCGCAATTTGGCGTGACCATTGATCTTGCGATCTAATATTGGGCCCTCTGATCAGTGAATCAACTCTGACACGTTTTAGATTGACGCATCAGATCTTCCCCTTCAAAACAACGGTCAATATTTGCTTCGCGGATCGGCCTTCGGGAATTTCAATTCTCAAACTCCATTTGTCTTCTGCTGCTTTTATCTGAAGCGAAGGATTTGGCAACAAGTGGCTCCTACTGATCGACAACTCAGATTCTCTTCGGGCGCTTCAGGCTTCGGGATTTTGGGACTTTGCAATGTTTCTCATTTTAAAACTCCTGAAGTAAAACTCTCGGAGTGATAGATCTGATGATGCATGGCTCTTGCTGATCAAGGACTTAGATCTATTTCGAGCCTTCGTCCACTTCAACAGCTTCGATAAATTTGGCGCTTTGGTGGCTTCGGCTCTTCGGGACTTCTAAGCATTTCTCATTTCAAATCTCTCGAAGCTCATTTACCCAAAGGCTTGGATCGACTGCCACCTGACCCCTTTAAGATCAATGGTTCATACTCACTTTGGGGCCTTTTGCTCTGGCGCTATACTTCGTGCAAGTTGGCACTCCTGAATGCCTGTGAGCCATTGATTTGGACTGTTATGGCAATCTTCACCGTTGAAATATTAAAACTGCTTTCTGCTTATGCTTCAATCCCAAAACAAACTACTAAGAAAGCTTCCCTTTGTGTTCATGGCTACGACCTGCACGATCAAGGATTTGGACGACTGGTTGTGAGCTAAGAAAATGGAGACCAATGACTAAAACACAGGATGCGAGTGATCACCCTTGGAGAAAACAGAGGGGCTTGGGGCCAAGATTTCACTTGGGTAACATATTTAAGGAAAACTAGGGCACACAAACAAACAAGGGCAAATAGAGAACAATTTACAAGCCGAAGGAGGAAAAACTTAAGATTTGGTCTGCGAAAAAGATAGAGATGGGGAAAGACTATAGATTCGGGTATATTGACACACACCTATGACCCTGACAACCCTATGTGATAACAAAGTAGATCAAATTCTGGACCTGTCAAGCAAAATCATTATGGGAAAATTTCAAGGAAGAAGAGTGGGTATGGATTAGCTTCGAAAGTGGGTTAGTGAGAATTGGTTCTCAGTTCTCGGCTACAGGCCTACTTATCATGTTTTATCTAGAGGATGGATAGGATTTAGCTTTTTCTCTGGTGAGGACACATACGCCATTCTAAAGGGGCCTTGGTTTCTAGATATTTATATTTTATGTGTGAAACCATGGTCTCCATTGTTTGATCCAAAAAATGAATTCAGTGGCAGTACACCTATATGGGTGAAGCTATTGAATTTTCCAATGGAATTCTGGTTTGAGCCTATGATCTAAGCCATTAGAGATTTGTTGGGTAAAAACATCTTGGAGGAAGATAGTTTTTTGTCGTTGGTATTGCGCTCCAAGGTAAGGGTTCTAGTGGAAGTTGATGTGAGCAAAGGAGTTTTTGAATCACTTGAGTTGGTTTGGGAGGGTAAAATACATACTCAGATTCTTGATTACCTAAACATTCTGTAACACCATGTCCCCCCCCGCCCCCATGATTATAATTATGCTTAAGACTTCATATGGTTTTGTTTATGAAGCTTGTAATCATGTTTTGATTAATAAAAACACTAGGCAACTGACTGAGAGGGAAAAGACTTGAAAGTACTAGCCATGATATCACATGTGGAATTGATGAAGTGGATAGGTGAGGTGGAGATGAGATGTTTAGAGAAGAAAATAGGAAGCTTGTTTAAGAAGCCAACTTATACTTGCAAGACATCAACTCGCTCCTACCAGCTTACCTAGATCAGTATGGAGCCACATGACCAGTTAGGAAAAACAATATTAGTAGTTGAGGGAATTAATACTATTGAAATATCTGATCTTTTGAAGAGGCAAGGGTAAAATGAAAAACCTGACAGAAGTACACCCATTGGATTGAACCTTCAGAATTTAGATCCCTGACTGGAGGTCACTTCTGACAGAAGCCACGAGAGTCCCAAGGATTAGCAGAGGAAGAGGCCAAAGGCGAAAAACATTAGTAAGAAAAAGAGAGAAGTGTGTCACACACGAGAGTTGCACACAAAGAAAGAGAGCGAGAAGAGGCGTAAGAGGCACACAAAGAGAGAGAACATATCCAGAAGAAGAGGAAGAATTGGCAATAATGAAAGGCTCAGAGGAGAGTTGGTGAGTTGTAGACTCACATACATATAGTGTGATGAACAGAGGAGTTCAGTCACACAAAATTGAGAAAGAGAAGTAAATGGAGAACTTTCCTTGAAGAAAATAGGAAGCTCATTCCAAATATTCATGATCACCCTGAAACAAAGGACACCCAAATCTAGACTGCAGAGATAAATGACCGTAACTTGGTACTTACTAGATAGAAACTGACATTGATAAGGGGAGGTCTCTGAGGGACTATATAAAAGAGAAGGGACTGCCTTGTGTAGAGGACATCCAATTGATAAACTACCTGATAATATTGTGTATGTCCTGAGCTCATTGGGAAGGGGATAACACATGCTGTTGTTAGAGGGGGAAGGAGAGTAACCTTCTTGGATCATATTGATTTGAAGACCAACCGAATCATTCCCTTGTGATATCATTACTCAACATGGGGGTGGCGCATTGTTGGAAGGCACTCTGCAGTATGGCCTAAGGTTGGGAGGAAAGACACCCTCTCTCATTCAGTTGGTTCTTGACACTTCCTTTGAATAAATAAGTGTCTAATTTGACTATTCAATGCATTGTAATGATGTAAATGGGTTTTCTTTTGGTTTAATGGAAAATATGAATGCATCTAAATGATGTATGGAATTCTTGTGTGAAATGTAATGTGCTTGTTTGATTTCACTGTATAAATATGTTAATTCACGAGGTTAAGTCAAGTTGAGATGGTCCGTGTCCTTGAAAATATTGAAGCTTAGGATGAAATCTTGCAAGATATGGAAAAAATATTCACTCAAAAAGAGACAGGAGTACCCTGGTATCTAGAGAGTCCTAGTAAGGGGTTGAGAGTCTTAATCCCTGTGATATGTCACTCGTTTTAGGTGGAAAGATTGCATGACATGAAATATTTCATCCAATTTCCTAAAGGAACACCTCAGCCAGTTTAAACCTGGAATTCCAAAGCTCTTAGAAGTATGGTAGAACCTTAGAAAGACTAAATAAAAAACCTTGAAAGGTTTAAGACTAGAATTAGACTATTACCCTAGAGGTAATCGATGTTTTAAGGAGAGTGGATTTGTAGCCATTGACTCAGTGAAGTGAGTAGATCCTGACCATTGGTCGAGAGGTGCCACTTTCAGAATAACTAAAGTAAGGTAGTACTTGGAATCCGATGGGGAGAGCCCTGAGTCGACAAAATCATCGATCTATTAGAGAGTGATGAGGGATAAATCTGGACCATTGGGTCCAGAAAGGATATGGTAGGAGGAAGGGGCGTCAGAGGTCCGGAAGGAGAATGAAAATATGAGTCAAACGATAGGAATTCTGAGGACTATCAATCCATCGTGAGGTATTCCACGAGAGCCTAAACGTTGGATTCGACAAGAATTGCTCCGAGGAGGGGGAATTTTGAAAACATTGATCGACAATATGCCTTAACTCCAAAAAAGCATAGTGTTTGTAGGATCAGATGAATGAGGATCCTTTATTCCATCGGATATTGTGTGGTCGAAAGGAGCTACTCATAGTAGTTCGTAGAGCTAATGCAGAGACACTCTGAGGGGGAAGCAACTTTGAGAACAAAGGATGACCATTGATTGGGATGGGGGAGAGATTTAATCTCAACCATGGAATTTGTGGGCCCCATTTGTTGGTACGTGGAATGGATGACCAAGAGAAGAGTAACCGTCGAATAGATAGAGACTTCAATGTAATTGTAGCCGTTAGAACCTTGAGTACGAGTACCGTTAGATCTTGGTGGATGATCCGTCGGGATATCATCGTTGGAAGGGAGATCAACCTATGTGGTTGGGCATTCCGATGGGAATGAGTCCGAATGCCCATAGATTGTTGATCATGGGGAAATAAGAAAATCAAACCGTCCAAATTAGGGTGTTTAAGCACCTGGTGTTATAAGCCTAATTTTCACCCAACCTGCATACCTGGCCTCAGGCCCTACTATTTACCAATTTCTTGAGCCAGGCTCTTCTAAAAATCCCTCTTTTTTGATCCACACTTGCCCTGGCCTTCTACAACCCGCATATTCACACATCAATACGCATGCATGCCTTATACAACCCGCGTATACTGAAAATATCATGAAAAATGGAAAGTTGCAGATGGGAAACAGAGTTTCAGGAAATTGCTAAAACCGTTTGACTACCTATGGCCAGTCATTCAATCAGATAACTACCTATAAAAGAAGGGGTAGGGGTACCATTTGAAAAAAGAAAGAAGAAGAGCATATAAACTCTGCCCAAATTTATCCCCCCTTTGCCCCAATTTCGTGCAATTGTATAGTGAGGTTGAGTAGTTGGTGTGTTGTGAAGAGGAGCCCAGGACTAGGTTCGAGGAGTAGTGCGGCCACATATTTTAAGTTTACTCTTGTGAAGATTAATACAAAAAGGAATACTTTTTTCGTCCCACCATATCATGTGTTCAAATTGTGTATTTATTTTATGATATTGTCACATCTGACCCAACAATTAGTATATGAAATGGATGTTTGCAGCTCTCTGTTTGTCCATGTGTGAATGTAGGTCAACTTTGGGAGGAGGCTTGCAGTCAAGGAGCGAGTGAAAGTGAAGGGATCAACATCAAACGAAGGATTTAAGGTAGAGTTACCTAATCTTGTTTGCACCTTTGTATTGCATGAATGTGGGGTTTTGTGTTGGGAGAATATGAAAAAGTAGAGCCCTTTAAATGGTCATTTTTTGCATGCATGATTAGAGCCCTTAAATGCTAAGTCCATAAGCGGGATTTCCCACTCACATCAGAATTGGTGACTCCACTGGGGATTCTCTAGGGTTCTTTGGGGATTTTTTATTGGGTATTTTGAAATTGGTTTTACTGCCTTTTTTGAGTTTCTTCAAGAAGTTTGAGTGTCCAGGGGTTATGGTTCTCAATACCAGTCTTCCCTGCTCTGCTTACCAGACTATTTCTTTTCTATTTTTGAGAGTCTTAAGAGGCATATGCACCTTGTATTGGTACAAAACGCATATGCACGTGCCATTCCTTTAGTCAGCCCGCGTATGTACGCCTACTGATGAAGTGCTAGTTGCATGTCTGAGAACCCAGGAAATCCTTCTCAAGAAGAGACAACCATCCTCTCCCTTGCAGAAGTGATCCTTCTCATGGATCTTCTGGGTCCTTCTAGGTCTTTGATTGAACAGTCCATAGTTAGGTAAAAACCTCAGGATTAGCTTTGTTTCACTATATTTTTATTGCCTCTTTGCGTCAAAGTAAGTTTTTTTGTTTTTTTAAGGG
>JASDQU010684940.1:19361-32827 GCA_032191745.1 Picea mariana | reverse complement strand
CACCATCCACACAATTGAACACATTATGTATCCTGGAAAATCCAATACAGGAGAAAACAAAACTAGAAGGTGAGGCCTATCCTCTGCTCTATTTTCCTTATTTATGGAAAGTAAGTACAAAGAAAGAGGCACTCACTATGGAGTTGTCTTTGACACTGTGGCCTAAATGGTTTCTACAAAATATCCTACCTCCTATGATATTCTCTCAAAATAACACTCCTTGTATGCTCTACTCAACTATGGAACAAGTACAATACAAAAGAATGGAACCCCTTCTCCTCCTAGCGGCCCATTATTTAATATAGGTTGATAGTCATCTAGGGTTATGGTTTTAACTTTCTCAACCCTCAATTAGTGATCAAGCTTGGACCTTCTAGAATTTTCTTGAAAATCCACTACATGGCCATCCCCACACGTTTGAGTAATGGAGGTTGATGTGGAATCCACTTGTACCATGGTGGTCAACAAGGTATGTCAACTTGTAGGAGGCATAACATTCACATACAAGATTTGATTGAGGCAATTCTTGCACCGTTGGAAAGGTATTGCTATGTCGAATAAGTAATCTTCCTCCAAAGTATTTTTGGACTTAAAAAAATTCCATTTGATGCCTCAAAATGGATTTGGAAAATTCTAGATATTTTTTTGGACCTAATTTTTCAAATTGAAACCTGCCGCTAAAATATCTCTGCAAGTCGATTCCTCCAAATTTTTCCACCTAGAAAGTATCGAGATAGATGAAAAATTATATAATGATCCAATATATATCACTTGTACATTTCCTATGACTACTTCAATGTCTCTAGTACTCAAAAAAATGGATTAGTGTTCAACATTCAATTATTCTCATATGGTATCTTCCCTCACTCCTCCTTGTTGTCCAAATACATATCTAAATGTGAAGGCGAAAAATATATAAGGAAATTTTCAAAAGGGGCCTTACTAGTGGGAGTGTGGATTTATATATTATAAAAGTGTTGAATATAGATAAAATTCCCATCCTAAGTCCTTGGATGCTTCTAATTGTATCCCCTCAAAAGTTGAACCAATCTCATGTTTGACTAATTATATCTTCTCATCCTTCTATGGATGGAAAGTTGTAGATATCTTCAACTTGGTGTCCATGTTCTCCCAAAGTGTAGTCCAAAAAGCACTAAGAAATCTAGTATCTCTATATGATATGATGCTCCTTGGTTTTCCAAAGTGTACCTAGACCTTCTCAAAGAACATGATTGATGCATCTTGTCCCTTGATGGTATTTTTACAAGGCACGAGAATGCACATATTGCTAAATATATCCACTACCACAAACATATAGTCATGTCCCTAGTTGGTTCTTCGCACACCGCCCATGAAATCCATGAAGATGTTCTATTGGCGCAAGCCTATTTTGGGAGAGAAAAGCCTATTTTTTGGGAGCATGCCTATTTTGGGACAGAAAAGCCTATTTTTGGGTGTTGGCCTATTTTGGGAGAGAAAAACCTATTTTTGGGTGCAGGCCTATTTTGGGAAAGAAAATCCTATTTTTGGAGTGCAACCCATATGTGGAGGCAAAATAGCATGTAGAAGATGAAGGAAAAGAAACATGTGGAAGATGGAGGAAAAGCAGCATGCCAAAGACAGAGGAAAAGCAGTCTGACGCACATGCAGACAAACCTAGCCATGTTAGGGTTAGGGTTTTGGATATGAATTTAATGGATATGAGCTGATAGAATAGTATAAATAAAGGCCTAAGAGGTCTAGTAGACGTTAGTCGGTTGGTGAAGGAGATAATAGTTTTGGTATGAATAAGCTAGTTTTGTAGGGTTAGGTCACAGGCTGTGGAGCTTGGTGTGGTCTAGTCATCCTCATGAATGAACTTCATCCTACTGTTTTATCGTAAGCCTGAAGAATGTAATGCACATAACACAGATTTTGAAAGACGGTGAATAAAAGAGAATAAGAGACATATCTTTGTGGACGTAGCCCTAGGGGGGGGTGAACCATAGTAAACATGTTGTGTTTATGTGTCTGAATGATTGTTCTACTTTTATGTTGTTTATCAAATAAAGAATGAATGTTAACTTAGTTTATGACATCATACATGCATATTTTGATTAATGAATGAGCACTAGATCTAAATGAATGGATAATAAATGTGATGCATGAGGAAAAGGAGAAGAATACATCCCCAATCCCTTCCTTGGTTGCAGACACATGAGTCTTGCAGTCCCCCATAATCTATCTCGAGTGATACTGTGTTGTGCGCTCTATTCGCAGCGTTTCCATCTGGTTCACCAAGAGGGCTGATAGTTTGAGGGTTTTTTTGGAAACCTTTGAGATTAGAACCTGGGTCAACCCAAGCATCCAACAAATGGTTTTGTAGATGGTTGGAACTACACAAGATAGATCAGAAGGAATCTATTGAAGAACAACAAAGAGAATGAAAATGTAGAAGGGAATGTTCAAGCCATGGAATCCAACGAAGGCAGATATTGAAATATGGTTAAGGAAAAAGGAACTCGAGTTTGTGTATAAGGACAAAAAAAACCCTAAATATACACCACTCAAATATCTCGACAAATATGTGTTTAGTGACTTGAATAAAGTATTTTTCTGTGAATTTTTGCATCTGTTATAGGATTGGTTATTGAGTTTGAAGGACAACCATCCTACGTTTCAGATAATACAACTAGAGTGGCATCCTGTGGAGATCGCATAGTTGCAGCAAGTCAATAGTAAATTTGCGTGTGTAGTAGATTTTTTTTTCGACGGTATTATTGCATGGTTTATCACTGAATTTGCAGTTGATATTGCGAAGTCGTACAATGCTATAGAGAAGGATTTTATGAAGGGACCTAGAGGTAGGTGCATAAGATCACTCTATACTTCCATCAATATTTTATTATATGACAAAGGCATGATGATCATGGAATCAAACGGCTAAACTTCCCTGTGCGCATGGGGGAAGGGGGCAAGCACTAACAGGAGTCTGAAATATGGATAGGGAGATGGATAAGGGGAAGCGGAAGGATACCATGGACCAATCATGATGGAAGAGGACTAGAGAAAGTAGATAATGGAAAAATCTAGAACGATGTGCAACGATAGACCTTACCAATATAAGATGAATAAAAAAAGAGGGCCATAGCCAATAGAGAAGGCTTGGTGAGTGATGAAGAAGAGGTAGAGGATCTTCGGGCTATGGAGAAGATTGAAGAAATATTTTGCACAACATATGAAAGGAAAATAAGAGGTCTGGGGTCAGGAATAGAAGGAATAACTCCAGTCCATATCATAGTTGGTATGGAGCCTACAACCCCATGTGCGACTAATACACCTGAAGGAACACAAGATTTTAGACAACCAATTTTTACTCAAAGAGGGGAAGCAGGTCAGGGGTCCAATAGAGGACAAACAACTGGGGGTACAAGTTCATGAAGTGACATTCAACTATCTACACCATGTGGAGGCATTAGTTCAACACATTTCAAAATGGGAGGAGTAGATCCCACTATCATATTACCAGAGTTTCGTGGTGAGGCATCAAAGGACCCTAAGAAGCATTTATTCATCTATTAAAATATCTGGGAAGAAAATCGGGTCATAGATTAGGATAAAAAAGTGGTGCAGTTGACTATAACACTCAGAGACCATGCGTTGGACTGGTACATGAGCCTTGATGTAAACATTCCATAAGGAGCACGAAAGACTATCACAGAGGTGAAAAATCTATTGGTAAATGAATTTCAGAAGCCAATATCATAATACCAGTGCATGAACAAAATGATCGAGATCAGGTAAAAACTAGGTGAGTTTGTCTGGGAGGTTGATCAAAGGTTCAAACATCTGAAAGGTAAGTTGAAGTACTCTATTACTGACATGCATCATATGCAGTTATTTGTRAACTCACTATTACCACACTTGAAGTATCCCTTGAGACAACAGAAGTTCCAAACTCAAGCAAAGGMTCTGTAAGCAACCCTGCARTTAGAACAAAACATATATCAAYAGACAGATCTAGAAATAGAAGAGYWGAAAGAGGATCTGAAGAATATAACATTTTAGTTGAACCAGAACAAAGGGAAAGAGAAGAGAGAATTTTTTTGGTGTACATTATGTAGGATAGAAGGACACCATAAGAATAAATTTCCAACCTTCACAAAGTACTTAGCAGTAGGGGTGCCAAACCCCTTTCCAAAAGGAGGACCATGGTGTGAAATTTGTAATACACATGGGCATGATCCATATCATTGTCCAATCATGCAGAAGTAAAATACAGTGCCAAAACGTTCTTACTGCAATTTTTGAAAATCAATGGGTCATGATGACAAGGATTATAGAACGTTGGAATTGATGAGAGAGAGAACTTCAGACACCTATAGGGTGCAAGCAGAGATGATGACAAGCCAATACGAACCACAATTCAATCTTGCATAGCCGTAGTGAAACAATGTGCAACCACAATTCTATCACACGCAACCACAATACAACAATATGAAGTTGCAATATAATATCGCTTAGTATAACCAGATACCCCAATACAATGCACTGCGCAGAGATAGAGGTGGATTCAAATGTGGAGGTTGGGGTAGAGGGGGATTTGGATGAGGAAGAGGGCTAGTAGTCTTCCATAATTGTCAACAACCAAGACACTATGAAATATACTATCCTCTTCCACCCATGACATGTATTTTTTGTCATGCAGCAGACCACGACACAGAAGACTTCCCAACGTTATTGGAAAAAATACAGAAAAAAAAAAAAAAAAACAGAACAATCAGAATGTCTAGTGGATTTTGGCAGAAGCCAATGATGATGGGAATAACATTAACATAGTTACTTGAGGAGGATTCAATATGGGAGCTAATGTAGCAAAATAGGATCCAGCACAACACCAATGGGTCAAGAAGAACACTAAGCCATAGAAGCATTTTGACGGGAAGAAAGAAAAGGAGACGTTAAAGGAGTCCAGACAGGAGATTCTAAAAGAGAAAATTGCATCTACATCAATTTTGCAACAAACGTAGGATCCACCAATGTATGAGATTCCACCCTCAATGGATCACACCAACAAAAAACAACCTTCAGAGAAAGTAAGTAACCTAAAGACTTTTCTGCAGGCATGTGTAAATTTATTGAATGATCCATCATCCATTAAGCTCTTACAGGAATTTCTAGAAAGATGCAACACATAAGTAGAAGGGAATTTAGAACAGAAGACAGCTAATAATATCCAAATGAGAAGAAGAACAAGTAGGGAGTTTAGGTTAAATTCCAACATTGGGGATTTCAATATGGGAGATGTCATACATGATTTAGGCTCTAAAGTGAATGTCTTACCTAACAAGACATGGCAGTGTATGGGGGAACCCACATAGGATATTCACCTGTCCAGTTGAAATTGGAAAATCAACATAGAGTGTTACCAATTGGAAGACTTAAAGGTGTGACAGTAGACTTGGAAGGAGTGTGCATTGTGGCATATTTCGAAGTTATATAAATAGTAGATGCCACAACACCCTACCCGACATTACTAGGACTGGACTGGGCATTTGTTAACCAGGTTGTGATCAACCTAAAGACATGGAAAATGAACTTTGAATTAGGCGAATACAAATTAATTTCCCCACTGCATCCATCAGAAGAAGAAATCTTTGTAGAGGTGACATGTTTGGACTTGGAAGAAGTAAATCAGTTATATAGGACTATCGCGCAAGAAGAATATTATGTCAACCCAACTGCAGATGGGGTACTCAGTTGGAGAAGTATTACATCATGTGCCTTAGACTCTGAGATAGGTCTGGAAAACCTTTATCAAATACTACATGAAGTCTCCACAAGGAGGTGCGCAAGAATAGAGTGTGCAGTAAGGTGGGTCAGTACAGAGGTAAGGGAACCTCCCATTTTTCATGGTTTGAACAACTTAGAAGAATTCTTGGAAAATTATGAGGAAGAAGTTTTGGAAAATCATAGTTTGTTATCCATGGACATTGCACTCAAGGAAACACCTGCAAGATGGTAGGGCTTGCACAAGGGAACGATTCAAAACGGGTATCAGTATAAAAGGATATTGTGCATTAGATTTGGCACAGAACAGGGGAATAATATATTGTATAAATATGATGGGTGAGGAGTACCAGTTGAGCAAATAGAGAAATGCACAACACAATGGAGGTTGACACCACCATAGGAATGGCCTCATTACTTTATTCATACATTGGAAAGGATACCAGGGAACTGCTACATAGAATAGGAACTACGCAGAGGCACTACATAATAGACAGTATTAAAATAGAATTTTGTGGTAACTTTATCATTTGAGCATGAAAACCCCAATATCAATTCAGCCATGAAGTTGATACAGGGAATGATATTTTTTGAGGAACTTGAGCTGGAAATCATAACAAAATATCAAAAAAAGAACAGACAGATAGTCAAGGACTTAATCTCATGTTATCAGGTCGCAGAGAATACACCAGAAGAAGACGATCCATGCAACATCTAGATAAAAAATATTTAGGGAGAACAAGAGGTGGAACGTCCATATTTGGAGTTAGAGGAATTTGTTACACCAATTAAGGTCAAAAAATTCAACATTGGGACAAAATAAAACCCTAAAATGGAAAGAATTGGAGACTACTGGGATGAGCAGACACTAGAAAGGATAACATAATTACTACGCGAATACAGTGACCTATTTCCAGCAACCTTTATAGAGATAAAAAGAATATCATATGACTTGGGTGAGATGAAGATACCCCTAAAATGAGATCCTAGACCTGTTAGACAAAGACTTTACAGGTTGAATCCAATGTATAAGAAAATGGTGAAAGAAAAATTTGACCAAATGCTAGAAGCTGGTAGCATAGAGCGAGTGGAACAATATGAATGGATCAATCCCATGGTAGTCAAGGAAAAGAAACAAGGGGGAATAAGAATTTGTGTTGATCTAAGAAAACTGAATGATCCTTTCTTACATGATCCATTCCCTAGCCCTTTTACATATGAGGTCTTGGAGAATGTGGGAGGCCAGGAAGCATATTTATTCACAGATGGATTTTTGGGTTATCATCAGATTAAAATATCCCCATAGGATAAGCATAAGACTAGATTTGCTACATAATGGGGATCCTATCAGTATACAGTTATGACCTTTGGATTGAAGAATGCACCAACTATCTTTTCAAGGGTGGTCATATATGCTTTTAAAGATTTCATACAGAAGTTACTAGAAGTATATTTGGATTAATGGACTATTTTTAATATTTTAAAAGATCATGCAGAAGTCTTAAGACTAATTTTGGAAAAGTGTAGGCAATGTCAGATATCATTAAACATCAAGAAAAGTATTTTCATCAAACCTTTTGGGAAATTGTTAGGACATGTGGTATGTAGACAAGGGCTATTGGTTGACCCTACTAAGATTGATACAATTGTGAACTTACCAACACCAAATTAAGTGTGCCATTTGAGAGCCACACTTGGACATACAAGGTACTAGAGGAAGTTTATCAAGGGGTATGCACAGATTATAGTGCCGATGGAAAATTTGTTGAAGGACACCAAATTTCAGTGGAACAAGGATTTTCAGTAGGGATTGGTTACTTTGAAGGAGAAGATGGTGAAAACACCTATTTTAGTGTTTCCTGATTGGGGAAAGACATTTCATGTGCATGTAGATGCATCATCAATAGCACTTGGAGAAATTTTGGCACGGCCAAGAGAAGGTGAGTTAGATCATCCTATATCTTTTGCAAGTAGAATTACAACATAGCAGAAAGAGAAGGTCTAGCCATGGTGTATGCACTGCATAAATTCAGACATTACTTATTGGGAAAGAACTTTAAAATGTTCACATATCATTCTACTCTCAAACATCTAGTCAACAAGCCAGTGTTTGGGGAAAGTATCTATAGATGGATATTATCGTTCCAGGAATTTGATTTTGAAATAATAGTTAAACCAAGGTAATTGAATGCGAGACCCGATCACTTATCAAGGATAACTAATGGAGAAGAACCTACTAAATTAGAAGACAACTTCCCTAATGCATAGTTATTTTCAGTACAAATAGTTGATGAGTACTTTGTTGATATCATTGAATTCTTGAGCAAAGGAGTTGCGCTAAAGGATTTTATTACCACGCAGAAGAAAAACCTGGTAGTTAGAGTTGCATACTATCAACTAATTATAGGTCATTTATACAAGTTGGGTGTAGATATCATTTTAAGAGGGTGTGTGATGGAGCATGAATAACACATGGTTCTAGCAGAAGCTCATGAAGGTATAACTAGAGGAAACTATGCAGGAAAAGATACCACGTAGAAGGTATTGTGCATAGGTTTATGGTGGCCAACAGTTCATAAGGATGAAAAAGAATATTGCCAAAACTATGATGTTTGTCAGAGAGTTGGAAAACCCAATAGGATGGATGAGATTCCCATAAGACCCAAAATAACTCTTTAGGTATTTGACAAGTTTGAAATAGATTAACAAACATATTAATCCACCAACACAAAGGTTAGGAGAAAGATACATCATTACTGCAACCAAATATTTAACCAGATGGGAAGAAGCAACACCATTCAAGGATTGCAGCACAAATACAACAGCACACTTCTTATTTGAGTAGGTAATTACAAGATCTAGATGTCCGAGGATTTTGATGAGTGACCAAGGAACCCATTTTATTAATAGTACCATCCCAGATATGACTGAGGAATTTGAAGTTTATCATCAGAAGAGTAAACCATATCATCCTTGGGAAAAAGGGATGGTAGAAGCTTTCAATAAGATTTTTGAGATTGCCTTGACAAAGATTTTTTAATGTGAACAAAGATCATTGGGATTTAAAAATACCAGTAGTATTATGGGAATACATGACTACATGCAAGAAGTTAACAGGATAGACACCATTCAGATTGGTGTATGGACAAGAAGCAGTGGTGCCATTAGAATTTTTGGTACCCATATTGTGCGTTGCAGCAATTACGAATATGACAGAAAGAGGCATAGTACAAGAAAGGTTAAGTCAACTTATGGAACTAGAAGAAGATAAAATGTTGGCAAGATTCCACAAAGAGGTGCAAAAAGAAAGGGACAAATCCTTTGATGATGAACACAAAGAAGAAGATATTTAAGAAGGGAGATCTAGTTCTCCTCTATGAAAACAAATTTTTTCAATGTCCTGGTAAGTTCAAAATGCATTGGCTAGGGCCATATGAAATTAAGTATGTCACATAGGGAGGATATGTGCATCTAAAGGACTTGACAAGAACAAAAATGCAAGGAATGGTGAATGGTATTCGGCTAAAATTATATAGGGACAATTGACCTACTAACTCTCAGTAGTTTCAGCATAGTAAGGAAGTCATGTGTATAGTGTACTATAGTATAAATTAGGAAAGAAAAATTACAAACATACATAAAAACTAGAAAAATCATAAAAATACAAAAGGACGAGGAAGTTGGTTGAACGACAGAAAATTGGAAAGAGTCGTACGTGACAGACAATGGAACCAATGTGACAAGAAGTAAATTTAGCATGTGCCAAAAAATTGGACATTACACAAATGACTAGAAAAGTGAAAAATCAGACAAAACATTAATGATCGGGTCTATAAAAAGGGAAACACATGGGAAAGTTTGAAACTTAGTGATTTTTGAGCGAATAGAGAGATAAAGAGGGCAACCTAAGAGAAATTTGCTAAGGAATATAGCAATTGACCACTCAACATATAGCATGACACCTCTGAAGGTTGGCACCCCAGGGAGATATGTTGGGGTTACTCGACAGTTCGGAAGAAGGAAGGAAAGAATGATAGAGCTCGAGAATGTTGTAGAATTGGAAGACGTCACAACCTTGGTGATAGAGTCGATCAACCTGACCATGGTAGAGGAGGAAACATTGATGGATGCACAAGTAGAAATGGGTCAGACCTCAGAAAAATCCAATGGCAGCGCAAACCCTAACCCGAAAAAATATATGGAACCTGACGGAATGAAGGCACAACAACATAGATATGATGCAGAGGAGGTTTTGGTTGAGGGTATTCCAAACCATCCGAAGACTGAAGGAGACGAAGAAGAAATGACAGAAACAATGACAGAAGACCACCCAACTGTAGGCAAGAAAAGGAAGGCGTCGTAAACAGTAGAGATCACACTCCCTTACATCCCAAATGGCATGGTCACAGTGGAAGATATGTTGGGGAAGGTGTCGTAGTTGAGCTACACCAAACTTGTTGTTCGAGATGCGGTGAAGTTTCTAGAACTTATGCAAGAAACTTATTTGGAGGATACGAGGGAAATAGGACCCCTAGAAACACCCATCTTGGATCCCACACAGTGGATAACAAGGATATATAATTCGAGTATCATGAACTTGTTGGATATACCACATTTCAGGAGCGGTGAAAATGTTGGCCTTTGTGTCAAACAAATCTTGGACAAAGTACATGGAGGTATCTTGTGGATGGATAGGCCCATCACCATTAACGTGCCTTTGATTTCCAAGATTACAAGTTCACCCAATATTGGCGTACAACCCGAAGAGTACCTAGAGAATAAAGCACGAGAAAAGGAAATTGCAGAGATAGTGAAAATGCAGTTTGGAACAAATAGGGGGAACCAAGGTATAGTCATAAAATACATTAATGACATGATGACAAGGTTCACCAGCAATCTAATGGCTTGCAAATTATTGAGGAAGTGCAGGAAGAAAGAGGCCCAAGTAGGAGTCATAGCAGTAGATGAACAGTGCACAAAAGGAGTGATGTTTAGCTGGGCACCATACCTGCTAAATCAATTTTTGATTAACTGTAGGGATGCATAGGACAACCGAATTGAGTTCCATTATTCATGGATCCTCATACTCATAGCTTTGGTAGGTTGGAAGGAACCAAAGTTCTCAGATTTTGTAGATAGGAAGGGTAAGTGCTATGCAACAAGATACAAAACCCTCTGGAAAACTAAGGACAATAAGAATCGACAAGAAAACAGTGCAATGTTTTCCATGTTTCTAGAAGACATGCAACAAAAAACATCAAATGTATATAGGATTCCTATTGAGGTGGTCTTAGAGAAGGAAGGGATTGTCAATTTTAAGGAATCCAAACATCACATGTGGATACAGGCCACAAGGGGCCAGCAGAAAAAGTGGTTGGAAATGCAATATTGTGCATCAAGAGAAGAGGTCGAATAGATTTTCAAAGACTGGCCCGCACAATGGAAGTTGTCACCAACAAAGAAAGGATCCAAACCAAAGGAGAAAGCAGAGGTGGACACATCAAAAAAGACAAGTAGTCCAATCAAAAACACTAGAAAGGTTGTAGAGTGCGCTCACGCGTCAGGAAGCAGCACAACAATGAAAAATCCTAGGAAGAAAGAAACAGTTTCAAGGGAAGAAGCCAAGGGGGATGACAAGAATGGAGACACCTATCAGCCCGAAGAGGAGGATGCATAGAGAAGAAGACTAGGCTGTATCCCTCATGGACGAAGAGAACTGGAATGCAGGAGGAGGAAATACACAAGAAAATGAAATACCATAAGAAGCCTCCAGTAATCACAATTACAGAGGAAGATGTCAAGCTAGTGGCAGATAAATTCCAAGACAGGGAAGAAGATGTAGTACTCATAGTAGAAGCATAAAGGGAGGACATCATGGATGCAGATTCCTATAGTGCAACAATTTACAGCATAGTAGACAAAGAATACATGGCAAGCACCTACGCAGAAGGAACGTGACAAAACAATTCAGATAGTGGTGAAGGATAGTGACACCTTCAAGGTCACACAAAAGATGCTAAGAATTGATGAGGAGACAACACATAAGCCCTTTAGGGACATAGACCAACTTTAGATGGTTATGGCATAGATACCTACAAAGGAACTATATGGACTACAGGCAAGTGTGACGTAAGAATTCCAATATAGAGCCTACGCAGATGCTACTAATTTGGAATTTAGGAGGGAGGTTATAGAAGCATTACAAATTACTTGTGACTAGTTGACCCTAGAGAAGGAGAAGAGACATGTAGAAAAATTAGAAAAGGGACTAACAAAAGTATATAATAGCATCCCAGACTGTGCACAGGAGCCGAAAGTCACACTAGAAGGAAAGTTTCATAGGATTGCACAGCTCATGGAGAAATACAAATAAGATATCACAAAGCACACGTAAAAATTGACTCCTACTAAACTCCCAGAAGTCAGAGATCAAAGAGAAGAGGAGGCTAATGTGCACATCAACAGTATTGTGTAGGAAGCTAAGGTAGTGGAAGAATTATATGAAAAGACTGCTCAAATGTGGACCAGCATGGAAGAAGACGAGAAAATACAACAACTGAACCATAAGCAAGAGAAGATAATTGCAGAAATTCAGGAATTAAAGCAGCAGTAGAAGGAAATGGCCATCTTAGAGAGGATGAGGAGTGTGTAGGATATGAATAAAGAATAGGCAGAGTTGAAGGTTGCATAGGTTGACAAGCAAGCAAAACAAGCTCATTTGGATCCCTTATAGAAGGATGCAGAGAGGATGATAGAAAAAATGCAAGCAGAGAAATGGAAAATAGAGCAAATACATGCAAAATGCATACAAGTGTTAGCAAATCACATTACAGCACCGAGTGTGGAAAAGTTGGTAGAGCAGAGAACACAGGTTAAAGAGAAAGTCACTCAATTGATAAAGGTGTTCCAGGAGTTGCAGTTAGCAATCCAGAATGTAAGCTAAGGTTGAGTGGCTTAGGACGAGCCACATGTAAATGTTTGGAGCCTATTGGCAAAGGCCTATTTTGGGAGAGAAAATCCTATTTTTGGGTGCAGACCTATTTTGGGAGAGAAAAAACTATTTTTGGGTGCAGACCTATTTTGGTAAATAAAAGCCTATTTTTGGAGCGTGTGTCATATGTGGAAGAAAATAAGCATGCAGAAGATGAAGGAAAAGTAGAATGCGGAAGATGGAGGAAAAGCAGCATGCCAAAGACAGAGGAAACATAGTGTGTTGTGCATGCAGACAAACCTATCCATATTAGGGTTTGGATTTTGGATATGAATGTAATGGCTATGAGCCGAAAGAATAGTATAAATAAAGGCCTAGGAGGTCTAGCATAGGTTAGTTGGTTGGTGAAGGAAGTAATAGTTTTGGTCTGAATAAGCTAGTTTTTTAGGGTTAGGTCACAGGATGTGGACCCTGGTTTGGTCTAGTCCACCTCGTGAATGAATCTCATCCTATTTTTTTATTGTAATCCTAAAAAACGAAATGTGCACAGTGCAGATTTTGAAGAATGATGAACAAAATAGAAGAAGAGATGTATCTTTGTGGATGTGTCCTTAGGGGGGGTGAACCACGGTAAACTTGGTGTGTTTATGTGTCTGAATGATTATTATAATTTTATGTTGTTTATCAGATAAAGAATGAATGTTATCTTAGTTAATGACAACATGCATGCATTGTTTGATTAATGAATGAATACTAGATCTAAATG
>JASDQU010684939.1:25180-37996 GCA_032191745.1 Picea mariana | reverse complement strand
GGAAATGCATACAACAGTTCACATTCAAAACAAAGAAATGATCAGAAACAACACTGACAAAATTCCTTACAAACTATGGAAAGGAAAACTAGCAAATGTAAAGCACTTCAGAGTTTTTGGAAGCAAATGCTATATCAAAAGAGAAGATGGTGGAATGGGAAAGTTTGACTCTCGTCTGAACAAAGGAGTACTTATCGGTTACTCAAGTGAAAGGAAAGCATACAAGTGTTACAATCTAAAATTGAACAAAGTTGTGTAAAGCATCAACGTAAGAAATGATGAAACGGGCAGACCAGAATCAAAGGAAGAAAATGAATCAATGAAACAACCCTTAGAAGAAGAAGCAGAAGATGAAAATGAAGTAGAAGAGGAAGATGAAGAGAGCCTGACATAAACATAAGAGAAAGTTCAACAAGTGTGTCCAAAGACACCCAGTAAACAAGTACAGAAGAATCATCCTTCAGATGAGATTATCAGAAACAAAGATGCAGGAGTTGAGACTAGAAGAAGAATCCATTCACCAGAACAAACACACCTAGTACTCTTATCTACAATTGAACCAAACTATTTTGAGTAAGCCAATAAGGATTGATCTTGGAATAAGGCCATGGATGAAGAATTGGCTCAAATAAAGAAAAATGACACTTGGGAACTGGTTCCAAGACCAAAGAATAATAATGTGATCAACACAAAGTGGGTCTTCAGGAATAAATTGAATGAAGATGGATAGGTTACAAGGAACATAGCTAGATTGGTATGTAAAGGATATGCATAGGTTGAAGGAATCGACTTTGAAGAGACATTTTCCCCAGTTTTCAGAATGAAATATTTCTGTTTGCTTTTAGCTTATGCATGCTCCAAAAATAATAAAATGTATCAAATGGACGTAAAATCAATTTTTTTGAATGGCAAACTTGAAGAACAAGTCTACATTGAACAACCAGAAGGATTTTAGTTGTCAAAAAATGTAGATTATGTCTGTAAATTAAAGAAGGCCTTGTATGGTCTAAAACAGGCTCCTAGAGCATGGTACTCTAGACTGGATAAGTATCTACAACAAGAAGGGTTCAGAAAAGGAAGTGCAGACAACAAACTCTACATCAAGGTAAGTCAAGGTAATATTTTATTAATGTAATTTTATGTTTATGATATTATTTTTGGTAGTGATGATGACATCTTAAGCTAGAAATTTGTAAACGATATGCAAAATGAATTTGAAATGTCGTTATTTTGAGAAATATCCTTCTTTTTGGGACTTTAGATATGCCAAAACAACCAAGGAATTTTTATTTCTCAAACCAAGTATATCAGAGAAATGATAAAAAGGTTTGGTATGGAAGATTGCAAACTAGTTATCACTTCCATGGAAACCAGTTGCAAGTTGACCAAAGATGATGATTTGAAGTCTACGGATCAGAGACAATACAGGTCAATGATTGGAAGCCTACTATATGTGACAACATCTAGACCAAATGTAATGCAGACAGTTGGATAGGTGGCACAATTTCAAGCAACACCGAAGGAATCACATGTATTAGAAGTTAAAAGGATTTTCAGATATCTCAAAGGATCATAAGAGTTTGGATTATGGTATTCAAAAGGAAAGGATCTGCCACTTATTGCCTACACAGATGTAGATTGGGCAGGTTGTATTGATGATCGACGAAGCACCAGTGGAGCATAATTCTACTTGGGTGAGTGTTTAGTATCATGGATAAGAAAGAAACTATCATCAATATCCTTATTTACAACCGAGGCAGAGTACATTGCAGCAACATCATGTTGTACACAAGTTCTTTAGATGAAACAAGCTCTAACAGATATACAAGTTGAGTATGATGAACCCATTCCAATCTATTGTGATAATACAAGTGCCATAAATATCTCAAATAATCCAGTGATGCACTCCAAGACAAATCACATTCCAATCAAGTATCACTTTTTATGGGAATAGGTTGCAGAAAAGATGCTCAGAGTTGAGTATGTGGGCACAAAAGAACAAGTGGCAGAAATATTTACAAAACCACTTCCATGGGAAGCCTTTCAGTATATTCACAAGAGACTCATAGTTATGTCTTATATGTACACTAGGAAGCACCATAAGAAGAAATTTTAGTCGGGGGGAGAAGCTCCAGATGGAGAGATACCTTTGCCATTGATGACAAAGGGGGAGAGATTTATTAGATGCAGAGGACAACGGCATGGTTCCGGGGGGAGAAGATTTATTAGATGCAGAGGACAGTGGCATAGTTCCAGGGGGAGCATGAGTGATATGATTTTAGTATTTCATTAAATTGTTGCTATCAATGCCAAGGGGGGATATTGTTGATTAAGTTTTGTTATCATTGATGTCAACCATTGAAGAAATCCCCATAGAAGAAAGGTTGGGTAATGGACCCAACATTTTTTTATGTAAATATGACTCATTACTGTCTTGTCATGTTTGATAATAAGTAGAAATGAATGAACTCCAAAGTGGTCCCCTTACTGTGAAAGCCCTCACGGGAAGACGCTTTGTGGATTGAGTTATCCTAGAAGTATGGTTAGAGAACCCATGCTTATTTGTGGAATAATGAGATGAAGGTCAGTGAATTTTTCATTGAAACTATCCTATATGGATAGTGATTTTCATGCCATTTTCGGTGGTATGTGGAACATCACATAACTCCTCACGGTTAGAGAGTTATAGCCATGAGAAGTTGGAGAACGCATGTTTGGGTAATGGAACCAAGTTTGCTTGATGGATAATGGTATGCGTTTTGATATATTTGCAGGTAATATTTTCTATATGTATGGTACATGTCATTCCATTTCTGGTGGTATGTAGAACATCACATAACTCCTCACGTTTTGAGAGTTATGGCGTTACGAAGTTGGACGACCCTCTTATGTCATCCAGAAGCCCCAAAAGGTCAAAGTAGTCAAAGTGGTTTAAGAGATTTTACAAGGAAAATAATAAAGTGAATTAAAGAGTGTACTATAATTCAAAGTGAATACAAAATAAATTGTTTAAATAATAAATTTAATGGAGAAATTAGAAGTGGGTTAACCGTAAAATAAAGAAAGTGGGCAAAGTGACCTAGAAGATGTTTTTAAGGAAGCTACTTGGAGAGTATAAATAAGAGGCTAGGCTCTCCCATTTTAGATAAACTTGAGCATATTGAATACCTATAGGTGTTTGAGGTAACCAAAGGATATCTAAGATGAATTTTTGAGGGAAGGTAAAGAAAACAAGGCCGGAATTCAAGGAAGGATAAATTCTTTTGATGATGCTTTCTAAGGTATGTTATTTGCAGTTCATCTCAATATTTTCACAATAACTTGTTTTCTAGAATGATTGAGACTGTGAAATTGCTATTCCATTGAGGAAACATATCCAAGTATCTGTGGTAAAACATTCATCTTGTGGTTCGTTTTATTTTTGGAGTTACACTCCGTGGAAAATAAGGTTTGTGGATAGTCCTAAAACTAGTCAAAAACATGTGTTTTGGGTCGAAACGTCATAACTTCTTCATAACAAATCCAAATTTAGTAAGACCAAGTGTTTTATTTAGAGTACAGTTTGTAGTATTCTTTTTAATAGGTTTAGATCAATTCAATAAAAATTCTTGGCGGGGCATGCTCTACAATGTCGCTCTCTAGAATAAGCCAAAATTCAAAAAGGTATGCCATTTTTGCTATAGCTAGTTTTCTGAGAGGTTCCAAGTAGTGACATTTGGAGGAATTGCATAAAAAACACCGAAGAATATTTTATATCAGTTTCAGATCTTTATTCATTACAAGTACAAAGTTATGAATATTCCAAGTTAGGGTTGTTGACTAATCCAAAACTAGTCATGTGAGACTAAAGAAACATTTCATGTAAATGCAAGTCTGTTGTTTTTTAAAGTTAAGGAAGGTTTCGAATGTACCTGATCATATACACCAGGTATATTATAGAGTTAAAAATCATATTTGGATGATGAAATCAATGAGAGATTTTGGTTGAGGTACAAGTTGGGTACATGGTTGAGAAAAGTAGTTGATGAGTTGGCACATACATGAGGTGTATAGTTGATGATGTTGGTACATATTGATGAGTCATAGTTGATGAGTGGTTGACACATGATTGGTACATACTTGGTACATGGTTGGTTGCACTTGTTTATAGTACAAGTTGATTACAGATTGTTTGGTACAGGTTGGTGAATGGTTGATGCACTTGTTTATGGTATAGGTTGGTGCATGGTTGATGCACTTGTTTATGGTACAGGTTGATTACAGGTTGAGTTATAGGTTGATACATGGTTGATGCATGGTTCAGGTTTATTGGTAGAGGTTTACAACGATATATATCATAGTGATAGTGTGACTGTGGTTCCATCATTCTACTTCTACTTCAGGAAAGTTGGACAGGGTAAGGACAGGTGGTTATAGCCACCTTCCGATTGTAGTCAGAGAACATAGGGGGTTGTATCCTCCTTCTGGTTATAGCCAAAGAATTAGGGAGTTGGAGCTTCCCTCAGGTTGTAGTCTGAGAAACTAGGGGGTTGGATCCTCCTTCCAGTTGTAGCTATAAAACAAAGGAAGATGGTGCTTCCAATTAATGTAATTATTCAAGACATATAAGAAAAAGAATTCAGTATTTTTCTCTCGATTTGGGTTTCCACGTAAAAAACTGTTGTACTGTGTATGTGTGTGATTGTTCTTTTCTTATTTCCCATTATTCAATAATAATTCTGCATTGCTATAACACTTGGATTATTTGAAGAAAAATGATTATAATTACGCTATTACTGATTCACCCCCCCTATCAGTAATCCAACAACAAGCGCCATCAGTATCTCAAAAAACCTGATGATGCACTCCAATACGAAGCACATTCCAATCAAGTATCACATTCTACGGGAACAGGTTGCAAAAAAGAACATGAAAGTTGAGTATGTGGGCACAAAAGAACAAGTGGCAGACATCTTTACAAAACCACTTCCACAGGAATCCTTTGAGTATGTTCGCCAGAGACTCAAAGTTATTTCTACTCCAAAATGAATTATTTTGAATGATTATATTATATGTCTTTGATGTACATGAGGAAGCACCATAAAGAGGACAATTTAGTTAGGGGGAGCATCCCAGAATGGAAAGATACATTTTCCATTGATGACAAAAGGGGAGAGATTTATTAGATGAAGAGGACAGAGGCATGATTCTAGGGGGAGCAATGGTCACAAAGGTACATAGGACAAATGGATGGTTCTAGGGGCAACATGAGTGATATGACTTCAATATTGCATCAGAGAGTTGTCATCAATGCCAAAGAGAGAGATTGTTGATTAAGGTTGTTTTTCATTGATGTCAACCCTCGAAGAAAGTTCGGTAGAAAATTCTTGTAGCACAAAGGTTTGGGTAATGGATCCAAGATTGTTTCATGTATAATGGTATGCATTTTAATATATTTGAAGGTAATATTATTCTATATGGATAGTACATGTCATGCCATTTCTAGTGGTATGTGGAACGTCACATAACTCCATAGGGTTTGAGAGTTATGGCCTTACGAAGTTGGAGGACCCTCATCTGTTGGCTTGAAGCCCCAAAAGGTCAAAGAAGTCAAAGAGATTGCAAAGAATAAATTATTATTTAAATGATAAAGTGAAGTGACAAAGTCAAGAAGGATTATTTAAATAATAAAGTGAAGTGACAAAATCAAAGAAGATTATTTAAATGATAAAGTAATGTGAAAAAGTCAAGGAGGAATATTTAAATGATAAAGCAATGGAGAAATTTCTAATTATGGAAATTCGTTAACCCTAAAAATGAGGAAAATAGGTTAAGTGACCTATAAATTGGCTAAGTGACCTAGAAATGGGTTAAGTGACCTAGAATATGATGAGTATAAATAAGAGTCATGGCTCTCTCATTTTACATCACACTTAAGCATATTAAATATATATAGGTGACTGAGGTAACAAAAGGATATATAAGTCAAATTTCAGAGGAAGGTGAAGAAAAGAAGGTTGGAATTCAAGGGAGGATAAATTCTTTTGATGGTGCTTTCTAAGGTATGTTATTTACAGGTCATCTCACCATTTTCGCAATAAAAATTTTTCTAGAATGATTCAGACCGTGAAATTGATAGGCCATTTAGGAAACATATCCAAGTATCTGTGGTAAATAATTAATCTTGTGGGTCGTTGTATTTTTTGAGTTACACTCCATGGAAAATAGGGTTTGTGGCTAGTCTTGAAACTAGTCTAAAATAGGGTTTTTAGGTAACAACGTCATAACTTCTTCATAACAGATCCAAATTTAGTAAGACCAAATGTGTTGGTTAGAGTATAGACTGTAGTATTCTTTGTAAAATTTTCAGATCCATTCAAAAAATATTCTGTGTGGGGCATGCTCTACAAGGTCTCTATCTACAATAATCCAGAATTCAGCAAGGTATGTCATTTTTTCTATAACTCATTTTCTGAGAGGTTCCAAGTAGTGAGACCTGGAGGAATTTCACAAAACAAACTGAAGAACAATGCGTACTATTTTCAGATCTTTATTCATTGTAGGTACATAGTTATGATTATTTCAAGTTAGGGTTTTTGACTAATCCCAAACTAGTCATGCGAGACTAAAGAAAAAATTGATGAAAATGCTAGTCTCTTGTTGTGAAAGTTAAGGAAGGTTTGCAGGTATGTGATCATATACACCAGGTTTATTACAAAGTTACAAATCATATTTGGATGATTAAATTGATCAGGGCTTTAGGTTTAGGTACATGTTGGGTACATGGTTGAGACAAGTAGTTGATGAGTTGGCACATACATGAGGTGTACAGTTGATGAGTAGTTGAAACATGATTGGTACATACTTGTTACATGATTGGATGCACTTGTTTATGGTACATGTTGATTAGAGGTTGTTTGGTACAGGTTGGTGCATGGGTGATGCACTTGTTTATGGTACAGGTTGATTACAGGTTGAGGTACAGGTTGATGCATAGTTGATTCATGGTTCAGGTTTATTGGTATAGGTTTATAGTGGTATATGTCATAGTGATAGTGTGATAGTGGTTCCATAATTCTACTTCTACTTCAGGGAGGTTGGACGAGGCAAGGATAGGTGGTTGTAGCCACCTTTCGTTTGAATTAGGAGAACATAAGGGGTTGTATCATCCTTTTGTTTGTAGCCAGAGAATAGGGGAGTTGGAGTTTCCTTTAGGTTGTAGATTGAGAAACAAGGGGGTTGGAGCCTCCTTCTAGTTGCAGCTGGAAAACAAAGGAAGTAGGTGCTTCAATGAATTTAATTTTTCAAGACATATAAGGAAAAACATTATGTAGTGGCATTCTCTATAAGGTCTCTCTCTAGAATAATCCAGAATTCAACAAGGTATGCCATTTTTTCTACAACTCCTTTTCTGAGAGGTTCCAAGTAGTGAGACCTGGAGGAATTGCATAAAACAAACTGAAGAACATTGTGAACTATTTTCAAATCTTTATTCATTACAGGTACATATTTATGATTATTTCAAGTTAGGGTTGTTGACTAATCCCAAGCTAGTCATGTGAGACTAAAGAAAAGATTGATGAAAATGCTAGTCTCTTGTTGTGAAAGTTAAGGAAGGTTTGCAGGCATGTGATCATATACACCAGGTCTATTACAAAGTTACAAATCATATTTAGATGATTAAATTGATGAGGGATTTTGGTTAAGGTACATGTTGGGTACATGGTTGAGACAAATAGTTGATGAGTTGGCACATACATGAGGTGTATAGTTGATGATGTTGGTACATATTGATGAGTAGTTGAAACATGATTGGTACATACTTGGTACATGGTTGGATGCACTTGTTTATGGTACAGGTTTATTAGAGTTTGTTTGGTACAGGTTGGTGCATGGTTGNAGTGGTTCCATCATTCTACTTCTACTTCAGAGCCGTTGGATGGGGCAAGGACAGGTGGTTGTAGCCACCTTCCGGTTGTAGTCAAAGAACATAGGGGGTTGTAGCCTCCTTCTGGTTGTAGCCAGAGAATAGGGGAGTTGGAGATTCCTTCAGGTTATAGCCTGAGAAACAAGGTTGTTGGAGCCTCCTTCCAGTTGTAGCTGGAAAAAAATGGAAGTTAGTGCTTCTATTGAATGTAATTCTTCAAGACATATAAGAAAAGGCATTCTGTCATTTTCTCTCTCTTTGGGTTTCCACGTAAAACACTGGCATATTGTGTATGTGTATGATTTTTCATTTGTTCATTGCTTATCTACTCTGTAGTTATTGGATGATAATGCTACATTGATATAAAACTTGGATTATATGGTTAAAAAAGATTAGATTTTTCTATTACTAATTCAATCCCCCTCTCAGTAATCCAATAGTTATTGGTAGGCATTGAAGGAAGTGGGAAAAATTCTCCATCATTTCATCCCTCTTTCGCATGAGAGCTTGCTCAAGCAACAGATTAATAGAATATTTTGCTCCATCATTTTTATTTACTTCTACCATGAAGGGTTTCTTGGGCATGCGAGAGTGATTTTCCTCAAGAGAGACAAGATCAAGACCTAACTTTCTATACTTGGACCTCATCGGGGACATGCAATGAAAAACGAGCAAGAGCATCCTGCTCTGATACCACTGATCCAGATTATTTTCAGTACGAAATGAGAGCGGTGATATAATAAATAAATGTACAAAGATGTATCAGATATCCAAAAATATAAAAGCAATATATAAGACATATAAACATAGAGATACAATAATACACAATTTCTATTAATGTGTGAAATGTACAAAACTGTAAAAATACAAAGTAACTGTGAAAGACTTGCTAGAATGGTGGAAGCTTATCTCTGAAAAGGGATGTGATGACTGACTCAAGGTTGAAAATGTTTGGTTTCTACCAGATAATGACTCAAGGTGTTCACAACAAAACATATATCTGACCTGGTGTTCATTAGATACATCAACGATCCAATAATCTATCTATATAGCATAATATCAACCAATTCCGATGAAGTATCAACCAAGAGCTTCAACTTAGTTTCTGTGGGTGTATTCATGGATTTACACTCCAACATATCAAACTCTTCAGTATTTCAACTGCATACTTCCCTTGGTTAAGGAAGATCTTCTCTGGGCTTTGTCGAACCTCAAGACCTTATAAATAGTGCATTAGGCCTAGGTATTTCATCTCAAATTATGCAGCAAGATTATTCTTACAATCAATGATGAGATTTTATTTTATCGTTAAGAATAATTCATCCACACACAACAAAAATATAACATACTCATCATTCATAACCTTGAAGTAAATGTTAGAATCAACTTTACTCTTGGTAAATCCCAAGCTCATCAGGAAACTATCAATTCTTCCATATCAATCTCTAGAAGTTTTATTCAATCCATACAAAACATTCTTCAATATGGATACATCTTTCTTTATGTCTTCAACTTCAAACCCTTAAGGGTTTTCTATATACGCTTCTTCTTTAATGACACCATTCAAGAAGGTTGTTTTCACATCCATCTGGTGTAACTTCCACCTCATCTTAGCTGCAAGGGCTATGATGGTTTTGATAGAAGTGTATTTGGCTATAGGAGAAAATGTCTCTTCATAGTCAATGACTTCCTTTTGAGAAAAATCACAAGCTACAAAAATTTCATTATATTTCTCTATACTTCCATCAACAACATGTTTTATCTTGTATAGCCATTTGGAAGATACTACATCTTTACTCTTCGGTCTGGGAACTATTTCCCAAAAATCATTCTTTATAATGGATTGGTATTCTTCTTTCATGGAATTTTCCCATTCTTTATTCTAAATGGCTTTTTCAAATCACATACACTCCTTCTCTAAGAGATCACACATCAAATCCATATAACTAGAGAATGGCTTGGGTTTTTTGACTTGTCTCATGGTATCTTCTGGGGCACCACACTTCTCTCAATCTTGAATAAGTTCCCTCTCCCAAGATGGCTTTCTCTTATGAGAGATCGTCATCTAGGGAGGTTCTTCATATTCTAACATATCATGATCTTCATGAATCTCATCATCTGGTTCTGTAACTCTGGGAGCTACAAGCTCTTCTTCATATACTTCTTCAAGATGAAATATTATTGATTTCTTGGGTATTGCATATTCATCAAAGGTTACATCTCTGATGATCTCAATGTGATGGTAATTTAGTATATAAATTTTGAAAGCCTTTGAGACCTCACAGTATCCAACAAATATTCCCTTATTTCTTGAAGGGTCCAACTTGGTTCTCTTCTCTTTCAGAATGTGTACAAACATTGGAAAACCAAATATCTTTAGATGGATTACTTCTAGCTTCTTTCCGAAGAAAATTTATTTGGGGGTTTTGAACCCAAGTGCATTATGGGACAATATATTTTGTACATACATTGTTGTCCTTGTTTCTTCTGCCCATAAGTGCATTGGAAGATCTTGATTATGGATCATAGTCTTCACAACTTCCATTATAGTTTTTTTCTTCCTTTTTGCTACACCATTTTGTTGAGGATTGTACGGAGTGGTGAGATCCCTCTTAATATCGACATCTTTACAAAATTTTACAAAATCTTTTGAGGTGCATTCTCCTCCATTATCTGACCCGATTTCCTTGATATTTATTTTAGAGAGATTCTCTATCAATGCTTTGAATTCCTTGAATTTTACAAACGCTTCATCTTTTTATTTCAATAAATAAACCCAAGTCTTGCGAGAATAGTCATCAATAAATGATACATAGTATACATACCCAATAATGGAGGTTGATGGCATTGGGACACATACATATGAGTGGATGATCTCTAACACTCCTGCTTCTTTATTGTCGCTTTTCGAGAAAGGGTGCTTGATGTTATTTCCTTGTGCAGATCCATTGCACACAACTTCATGGTCAACCTTGAATTTTGGTAGACATGTAACTACCTTGCTCACATATGGTAATTCTTTGTAGTTGATGTGAGCTAGTATTATATTCCAAAGTTGACATGGACTCTTGGTGGAGTGTGTCAAGGCTTCTTCTAAGTGACCTTTTAATTTATACATGACACCTTCTTATGTTCCAGTAACAATTGCATCTTCTATGGTTTTGCCTTTAGGCCACATGAGGACATCACTATCTATGAATGCAACCCTGCAGAATTTCTTATATAAATACGAGATAGAAAGAAAGTTATTTGTCAAACCTGGTACATATAGCACATCCTTCATCTCCATTAGGGTCCCTGAATCAAGTTTGTAATTGGACTCTCCCACTCCTTTGATATGGTATTGGTAATAATCTCTAAATGTAAATTTCTAGGGAAAGTTCTGATCAGTAAGGCTAGAGAGAATGTCTCTATGACCTGTCATGTGATTTGAAGCACCACTAGCTACAAGCAAAGTATCCTCTCCATGTGACATTGATCCCGAGAGGGAAGATATTAAGACATAGTCTTCAATCGTTTCTTTAAACATCTTCGTGGGTGTCTCTTGATCTTTAACTGCATGAGCATGGTTCCTTTTGTTTCTCTTCTTGTATTGTTCTCTCATAGATAAAAAATTCTTAGCAATATGTCCCATCTTGTCACAATGGTATCATTGGTAGGATGAGAAGTCCTTTTCTCTTCTTTGACCTATCTGAAACTTAAGAAATCTCCTTGGAGGGTGAGATTTTTTATGAGAATGATTGAATCTCTTAGGGAGTGAGATTCCTCATGTAGTTGGGTCTCCTTGTTGAAATAAGACCTTGTATTTCCTCCTTTAGTATTGGAAACTAGGGCTTGATATTCATCCCTTGAAAGTACTTCTTCTCGGTTAGCCACTCTTGCTTCTTCTTGGACACATTCTTCCCAATGACTGTAAAATTGTAGTTTTTCCTTTCTAGCACAAATAGTTTGAATGAAGGCCCCAAGGTCTTGTGATTCCATTAAGAGTTGTTAAGATGAGTTCATATTCATCCAATTTGTCTCCAATTGCTTCTAGTTTTTCCCTAAATTGAGAAACCCCATAGAAGTAGTTATGTATGGTTTCTCCTTTCTGCATCTTTGTATTCTTGAGTTGGTTCTTAGATTCATCTTTTGATTGATATTCTTTCTTTCATACATCCTGTTTAGGGMATCAAACATTTCTTTTGGATTATTCTTGGAGGCCACTTGAGGGATCAAGTGATCTTTAATAGAGTTTGCAATGATTCGTTTGGCCCAAACCATATCCTTCTTGTGGTTTTATTTAGTTGTAGCATCTATAGGTTCAGGTACATTTTCCTTGATAAATATTGAAATATCATTCTCTTCAAGAATGAGTGCAATCCTATACTTCCAAGAACATAATTTATCCACGCCTTATAACTTGTCAACAAGCTTGGTGCTTGTAGACATCTTTACTTGGAGCTGGGAAAATCACCAAAAAATGAAAGTGTTCAGAAATTAAATCTGAACTTACTAGGAGGTGTGCTTGGATGAGGTGAGTAGCCTATTGTAGTCATATTTCAGAAAATCCAAATTTTACCCTTTCAAATTTGACCTGTGTAAATCTGGATTGGTACTTCTAGTGTTGGTTTTGGTTTTCTAGTACCACTATAAACTAGGGTTTCACTTTTTGGGAGTTTTGTCCACTAGAAAAGTGCGCTCAAGTTTCCAATGAGTTATCTAGGCAAGGGCACACTTCCTTGATGAATTTTAGGATGGAATTCCTCTTCAATAAAAATCCCTAATTTTCTTGTACGACAACAATGATGTTTCTTCTTATCCAACGAATTGTGTTCTCTTCAACTTAGCTCTGATACCATGTTAATTTTAGAGAAACAATTAAGTTTCTTTCCAATTTACTTGATAACAATAGCATAGATAGGATCACT